>JACBWW010001002.1:0-17412 GCA_020086605.1 Lanius collurio | reverse complement strand
GAAAATACAACACGTTTAGAAAAGAAATTTAAAAAATTTTATCTCTCCACTCAGGCTTGGTTTGCCTCTGCCTTGGGGAAAGGAATTTCAAAGTGTTTGTTAAGGGATGTTACACCACTCAAGGGAAAGGAGCTCAACATCTCAACAGACCGGGAATAGCCCAAAAGATACCCACAGAGATAACGACCATTAACAAAACATCCACGACCATCAGCAAACACAAAGGAACATCTGTCCCAGGCACTGCCCCGGCACAGCTGGAGATCCTCGGTCTGGGAAAGGCTGAGAAGGAAATTAAGGAGTGAGGACCTAATTAACAGCAGAGGCCAAGGAAGCCGGGTCCCATAGGAAACCAAATACTGAGAACCACCCACCTTGGAACCGAGGAATATTAAACCTTGGGATTTCTATGGGTTTAGATTGCATCAAGTTGATGAAAATTTGAGAAAAACTCGTCTGCCACGGAATGATTTTCTCTGCATACCCGGGCTATGTGCGCATGAAATGATTTCTGTTGCACATCCTGGCCAGAATAAAGTAATGCCTTCATCCTCTAACACCAAAAAAGTCATTGGACACTTTTTCTTCTTCCCACAGTTCCACTGACAAGATTAAACCATTAAAATGCTTTTCTAAAATGAACCTATTTTGATATTGTCAGTTGGGATTTGGCCAGGAGTGTGAGGGTCTAATTTTACATGTATGAGAAAAAGTAGACAAAATCTTGATTGCTTTGCGTTTCTTTTGTCTATGTGTGTGTGTGTCTGTTAGTGATGGCAGAATTTTGGACTGGGTTTTTCGATGTTCACCTTTGGGTTGCATTTTGCAAAACTGACACAGCTCTAAAGGTCACCCTTAAACCCATAAACAGATCACAGAGTATTGGTTAAAAATAATAATTTTTAAAAAGCAGCTGTTTTGGAGGTGCCACTTGTGAGTCACCTGATGGCTGCCCTGAAAGAAAAGCTTCGTTCCAGGCAGCCAGCAGAGCAGCTTTAGAAATGCAAATTAACTCTCCTGGGGGAAGTGTGGACAATGTCCCAGGGTCTCCTGGCCTGCGGGAGGAATTGGGCTCAGTCCCTCTGCCCCTCACCCCAAGCTCTGCCTCCCTGCACTCACGGAATTTGCAGCGCTAAAGGCACAGCCCACACTGAGCATCTCTCACTCTGCAACACAAATTGCTGAAGCTGCAAAGGAAAACAGCAAACGGAGAATGTTGGCACAACTTCACTCCAAAAAGCGCGGGGGAATCAGCCCTCTCCCCACTCCAACATGTGCTCTCACTGTCTGTGTTATACAGGCTGGGCTTCACCACTGCCGTGGTTCTGCTGCCTCCACTTCAGCCAAATCAGCTGGGAATCCAAGCATGGGAGGATTTAATCACAGAAAAGCCATCAATTGATGCATCCCTGGCTGGAGGGAGCGCCCAAAAATGGGGAAAAGGTGAACGGCCACCACAACAAATCCTACAGCACCAGGGAGCAGCCCCTGGGAACCCAAACGAATTCATACCAGGTGCCACAGAACCCAGTGAGCATTTCAGTGCCATCAGTAGATTACAAACTGACCTCCAAATCATAACCAAGCACACAGCTCCAGCTCCTGACCTTCTCACCGACCAATCCACTCCCATGAGCAACGCCACATTTCACCCTGCCATGGGAGCAGATTCTCTTCTAGCAGAAGGACCAGGAGCTTGTGGAAAATTGAATGACTCAAACTGCTCCTGGCAAAGAGATGGCAAAGGAAAAGTGCTGAAACAGATAACAAAGGAAATAAGAAAGCAGCTGTAGTGGTTTGGTTCAGATCATCTCTTACTTGCTTATTTTACCGCTGTGACATAAGAATTAGGAGAAAACAATACAGACTCAAACTTAAAAGACTCTAAGAAGTTTATTAGCAGACCTAAAAGAAGGAAACAAAAGTTAGAATCAGATTAAACCTTTAGAACACTTTTCCTCCCCACACTTTCTCCATGCTGAATAATGTAGAAACAACCCTTAAGATTTCAGTCCGTTTACCACCTTTATAATCTTTTCAGTTCACATAAAGAGATAGGAGTCTCTGAGTCTTTCTTGCTGACCTTATGGAGACATTCCCACTTGAGACAACTCTTTTATGGGTTCAATATCACAGCAAAACAGCCGCCTGGGAGGTTTCTGCTTGCAGTGAAAAAGTCCCTAACCTCGAATCACCGCTTTTCCCACAGCTGCTTTTCCAGGGTTTCAATTTGAGCTAACACGGGGTGTCAATTTAAGGCTGAGCTGTTCAGGAGCAAGGTCTTCTTTACTCATCTCTAGGAGCAATCTTCATCTCTAGGAACTGGGGTCATCTTCACACTGACCCCTCCTGGTTCCTTTGTACGGTCGGTTCAAATCAGTGGATCAGTCCACATCAAAGGGTGGGACCATGCCCCCCACCCACTGGGCAGCCAAAGATTCTAAGTGTCAGTCCATACCAGAAGGACTCCCCACCCACTAGGCAGAATCAACTTTGGGTGTACTGCACACCCCTCCAGGTGAAGGTAAAACTGAGTGCAAACACTCTGGAGCCAAAGGAATAAAGAGAGAAAATGCAGAGGCACCTTAGCTCCCAATTGCTCTACCCCCCTCCGATGCTCTATGAAATTACAGCAGGGACTCCAAGAGTCCAGTTCATCCCCAAAGGGTTCCTGCAACAGAATTTCAGCTTCCAGCTTTGAAGCATCGCCTCTTTCTTTTCTCTCAGGGTTTCAGCCCTTCCATCTTTACTGACTTACACCTTAGGGTGTCTCTTCATGTTCTTTCTGCTTTCTCTCTGGGAGAGGATCAGCATTTTCAGGCCCATCTGTTCTGAAGAAATCTTAACAGCACTAATAGGGTTAATCTCACCCAGCCGCGGCTGGAGGGGCTGGAACTTCTCTTATCTCTCTCGGTCCCGTGATCTCTGCTGGGGGAGTTGGAGCTGAGCTCTGTCGTGGCGGTGAAGGGGGGCCGCTGCCAGCCCAGCTCTACCTGCATGGGGCAGGGCTGGGGGGCCCAGATAGAACAGGGCCAAGGAGGGGGCGGCTGCCTCCTGGGTCAGGCCAGGCTGAGCAGGGCCTGGGGGCCCAAGTTGCAGCTTTGATGGCCAGAAGTCCAGAGAGCTTTCCCGGGCTCTGTCTATCTTAAAATGTGATTCACAGAGGTGTGTCAAACTCCTAAGTGGCTTAAAACTTGCCAATAATGAAGCCAGACAATTGATTGGTTCTGATCAGAACCAGAAGGACCCTTTGCAAGAAAAACCCCATCCGTGTCAAACCACAACAGCAGCACATGTACCGGTCCAAACGTGGAAAGGATGGGAAGTGGACACGTTTTCGTGCTTCCCTGAAACACCATGGCTTAAACTTAGAATGCTGGTTCTCCTCTCAGGTGCTACAGCAACTCTCATCTTTTTACCATGCACCACACCTTGCTGAGTGCAGCTCATTCAGCAGGGGATCAAGGGCATGCAGGGGGCAGCCAGGCCTCCTGATCCACAAACGGCTACAAAAGGACACACAAGGAGGTCACTGAGAATAATCCCAAAACCAAAGAAGGCCCAGGAAGAAGACATTAAGGCAATTATAAAGTCTGCAAAGAGAAGTACTGAGAAAATAGGATTAGGAGAGACTGAAAGGAGTAGGATGAACTTGTCCTTTCAAACAGATTCTGGGAAACTTCTTGGAGATAGGGCCAGGGACTTGTACATTAAGGAAGCAACAGGAGAAAGCACCAACAGCTTCAGAAAATGTTACTAATTGACACAAACTGCTGCTCAGCCAAGGTCCTGCTGAAGTCCTGAACTTCCAGAAGAACAACACAGACTTAACAGAGCCACGAATATCGGGTGTTATACAAAGTGGGGGTGCACATTAAGGGGGACATGCAGGAGGCGGATGGGGAAGTCTGTACCTTCCAAGGACCTCAGCCACGGGGGAAAGGGACACGGAGATGCGGCCGGGGAAATCAGGAGAAAAACGAGGCTGCGTCCGCCAACAACTGCAGAGACCCCACGGCAAATGCCCCACGGCCTCTCCCTTGCTCCAGCAATAAAGTTCCTTTCACAGGACTCCTCCGTCTCCTTTGGGCACAGAAACCTCTGGCCACGGGAACTTTCCCGCACGGTGCCGGGCACGGGGCAGCCGCCTCTGTGCTCCCGACAGCACCCGGGCCGAGGCAGCGCCGCTCCGGCAGCGGCTCCTGCCGAGGCAGCAGCGGGAAGGAGACCGCGGGCAGCCGCTCCCGCAGCGCCCTCAGGCCAGGGGGAACACGGCGCGGACACGGCACAAGGAACCCGCCAGAGCCCCCTGCCGCCCCCTCCGCCCGCAGCGAGCCCCGAGCCCCGGCAGAAGCGAGCGCGGCTCCCACCTGCGCTGGGGCCGCCTCCGAGCTCCGCCGCCGCCGCCGCCTCCCCGGGCTCCGGCCGCGGCCGCCGCTCCCGGGCCCGCACAGACGCTCCGCCAATGGCGCCTCTGCTGCGCCACGCGCGCCCTGGCACCGCCTCACCGGGGCCGGGCTTCTCCCCGCTCCGACCAATCCGCGCGCGAGAACCACGACTGACGGCACAATCGGCCAATCGCAGCGAGGGGCGGGCTCTGCACACGGCCCAGCCTCGCCCCGCGCTCTCAGGGCCCCCCGGGCTGTGGTTCCACCACTCCCTGTATCTGCAGCTTCCCCAGCCCGAGGAGCGTTGCCCTTTCCCCCATCCATCAGGTGACCAGGGAGGGGGATCCACGATGTTCCCGGGGTGAATGCTGGTGTTTCTGCGGTTTATTCGGTACATGTTGGTGCATTATTTTTTTTCTGGGGGCTGAAATTTTGTATTGTGGAGGCGGTTTTGGCAGAACCTGGATGTTTTGGGAGTTTTGCGGCTTTGTCCTGATGTTTGAGGGACTTTAGGCTGAAACTTGATATTTTGGAATTTTTTACAGACACAAGATGTCCAGTGTTGGACTTGGCCAGGAGGAACCCCCAGCCCAAGGTGCTCAGCCCTTGTTTTTCCCCCAAACCAGGATTTGTCATTGCCAAGGCCGGATGGAGGAGGAGGAAAAGCCCCGGAGATGCCGCCCGAGGAGGGGCTGCAAACGCAGCCCACAGAGATCCAAGGAGGAAAGAGCCCCCCTGTGCCGGGAAGGCGGCCGGAGATCCAGGCAGAGCTCGGAGCTGGGGGAGAAGCCTCAGGGTGGGGAGAAGCCCCACAAGTGCTTGGAATGTGGGAAGGGCTTCAGGTGGAAATCCCGCCTGAGGGCACACCAGATGATCCACACTGGGGAGAGGCCTTATGAATGTAGGGAATGTGGGAAGGGCTTCATCAACAGCTCCCAGCTGATCCAGCACCAGGTGATCCACACTGGGGAACGACCCTATGTTTGTAGGGAATGTGGGAAGAGCTTCAGCCACAGCTCCACCCTGAGGGCACACCAGCACACCCACACCGGGGAGAGACCCTACGAGTGTCCCCAGTGTGGGAAGAGCTTGTCACAGAGCTCTACTTTAATCCGACACCAACAGAGGCACCGCTAAGGGAAGCCCTGCGAGTGCCCCGAGTGCGGGAAGAGATTCCTGCGCTGCTCCAGCTCCATCCCCTGTGGGAGGATCTGTGGGCCTGCAGGGCCTAGAGAGCTGTACTAGAGCTAGTACTGTTCAGCTCATGACAGGGGTGGATTCGCTAGGCCTCAAGCCTTGGCAAAGAGAAGCAGGATTTTGAGAAAAATGCTGTGATAGTGCATTCTAGGCATATCTGTGTCAGTTGGTACGAGGCATATGTTAAGCAATATCACTTGGCAAATATTACTTGTTATATAAAACAAGGGTATATAAGCACAGCTAGAAGAATCAATAAACGGCTTCATATGAGCAATCTATGGAGTCCCATCTCTTTGATGGTCGCCACCAAATGGTGCCCTCGTGTGAGGAGCGATGATCGCCTAGCTGGGTGACGAGGCAGGCGACCGGGTGGCGAGCCCTGCTGAACGAAAAGCCGCTGAAAGGAAGCGGGAAGCCGGCCGGCGTTCTCCGAGAAAAGGAGGTGAGCTACCCCTGCTGGGTTTGGGGTTTTACACTGCAGGGAACTATGGGCCAGGGGATTTCTGGCCAAGAAAGAGACGTTTATGAACTTATGCTTAAACTGCTAAAACAGCATGATAAAACTCTGCCTTCGCATGATTTAAAACTTATATAATGTTGGGTAGCGGCAGAGGTCCCGGGAGTCACAGAATCCACGATCTTTACATCAGATCTGTGGGACACGGCAGGAGTTAAGTTATGGGACTTGGCCACGAAAGGAAACAAAGCCGCTGCACAAATGCTACCCTCTTGGAGAGTAACCTTTGAAGCCTTGAAGGCTCAAGGAAATTCCCAAAAGGCAGAGAAACCTTATGTTGCTGATGCAGACTCTCAGACTACCTTAACACCTGAAGAAACTGCTGCTAATAACCAGATTGCTGCTCGCTCCTCCGCTTCGTCGGAGGAGTCTCGAAATTCTTTAAATACCGATGATACTGCTTCCCAGTGTTTATCCACCTCACCGGCCCCCCCGCCACAACAAACCTCTGCTGCTTCAGCTCCATGTGTAGAGGGGAAAAAGGAGGGGGGCCCCCTGCACCCGACGCCTCTGCGCTCTGTAAAGGCTTTCGCTGCTAACTATGATGAAGACAGTGACAGTCCAGAGGAGGATCCCTTTGATCCTGGACCTGTTGATACTGATAAGGAGCCTGATTTATATCCCCCTGACCCTCATGACAACTGGCTCCGCTTAAAACAACAAGCACTAAGAGAGGGCGATTTAGAAGTTGCCGAAAGAATCGTAGCACCTGTGATATACACAGGGACTAGAAAGCGGGCTGCCCACTGGGAACAGTTGTCTTTTTCGGAGATTAAAGAGTTACGCCGTGCAGCTACAGAGCATGGTATTGGCTCACCCCATTTTGCAAGCTTGCTTGACTCTCTATTTGCTGCCCACACCATGACACCATATGATTTAAGGACCCTCTCCAGGATACTGCTATTTCCTGTGCAATACAGCTCCAGCTGCAGATGCCAGCTCCGGCTCTGCCAGCCCTGCAGGAGCAGCCACTGATAATACCCAGCCAAGGGTCATCTCAAGTCTGCGCCCAGCAACCACAGACAGCTCCAGCCTGGACTTGGCAACCTCAGACACAGTGACGTTGCTTGATTCCACTGTTCATTTGCTCCCTACAGGAATCTTTGGCCCACCAGGACCTCAGACGAGTGCCTTGCTGGTGGGTAGGTCCTCAGCTACCCTCCAAGGACTTTTTGTCCTGCCAGGAGTCATAAACTCAGACTCTGTAGGGGAAATAAAAATCATGGCTTGGACTCCCTTTCCACCCTGTACTGTTCCAAAAGGTGCATACATTGCACAATTAATTCTCTTTCCACGCAATTTGACACCCCCTGTAGCAGGGTGTGACACAAGAAAGGGAGGATTTGGTTCCACAGGAACCCCAGAAATATTATGGATGCAAGAAACTTCTAACGAACGTCCTGTTTATAAATGTACCCTGTCACTGCGGGGACAACAGGTGACAGTCACAGGAATTTTGGACACAGGCACAGATGTAAGCATTGTTTCTCAGGCCAAGTGGCCCCCCACTTGGCCCCTCACCGAGGTGCCACAAACCCTCACTGGAATTGGGGGAAATAGCTACAGTCAACAAAGTCGCGCTATCATTCACGTGACAGGACCTGACGGTCGCACAGCCTCTGTAAAGCCATTTGTACTGCCTGTGCCCATGGTGTTGTGGGGATGAGATGTGCTCTCCCAATGGGGAATTAAAAGGCAGTCAGATTTTTAATTGGGGCCGTTGAGGCGCGTGGCACCCCAAAATTGACCTGGAAAACTGAGACACCTTTTTGGGTGGATCAACGGCCCCTTCCATTGCTCAAACTACGCGCACTCACTGACCTTGTCCAAGAGCAACTGCAAAAGGGACGTATAGTCCCCTCTACCAGTCCCTGGAACTCACCTGTGTTTGTTATTAAGAAACAATCTGGCAAGTGGCGCTTGCTCCAAGATCTGAGAAAAATCAATAATGTCATTGAAGACATGGGGACCCTTCAGCCTGGTTTGCTTTCCCCAACTATGATTCCCCAAGACTGGCATTTAACAGTCATTAATTTGAAAGATTGCTTTTTTGATATTCCTGTGCATCCTGATGATGCTCCTAAATTTGCTTTTTCTGTTCCAAGCCTAAATATGCAAGCCCCTTTGCACAGATTTCATTGGCTTTTTCTTCTGCAGGGCATGAAATGCTCCCCCACAATTTGTATGTGGTTTGTAGCAAAAGTTCTTAACCCCATTCGTCAACAAAACCTGCTGCTTTGTTATATCATTACATGGATGACATCCTTGTTGCAGCAGAAAAACAAGAAGTCATGGAGGAATCCCTAGCCCTTGTCACTGCTGCTGTAACCCAAGCAGGGCTTTGTGTCTCTCCTGAAAAAATTCAACGCCAACCCCCTTGGAGGTATTTAGGGTGGCGCATTAGGACCCAGAGTATTTCTCCTCAGCCTTTGCAAATTCATGCTGACATTCGCACCTTGCATGATGCTCAGAAACTTTTGGGAAAAATCAATTGGGTTCGTTCCTTATTAGGAATTTCAAACACTGATTTAGGCCCTCTGTTTGAGCTGCTGAAGGGAGAGCCTGATCTCCTTTCACCTCGGCACCTCACACCAGAGGCCTGCCAAGCACTGCAATTGGTAGCTGACGCTATTTCCAATCGGCAGGCAGCCCGGTGCGCCCCTGAGTTGCCCTTTTCATTGATAATTCTGAATCCAGCTAAACAACCCCATGCTTTGATTTTCCAGTGGGATCCTAAAGCGCCTGACCCTTTGCTGATTATTGAGTGGATTTTTTTGCCACATCAGATGTCTAAAACTGTAACTACACAACATGAAATGTTTGCCTTACTCATTGTTAAAGCGAGACAGAGACTTACCACACTTGCAGGTGTGGATTTCTGTCTTATCTGTTTGCCTGTTACTGCATTTTATTTACAGTGGTTGTTGTAACAATCTGAAGTTTTTCAAATAGCTCTTGCAGACTTTCCTGGACAGCTGTCGACACATCCCCCAAAGCACAGACTTGTGGCCACCAGTTTCAATCTCCTGATGAAACCCAAGAGGAGTGACATCCCTCTAAAGGCTCTGACTGTTTTTACAGATAGGTCTGGTCGCACACAGAAGTCCGTGCTGCTATGGTAGAACACCGATCTCGCCCGGTGGGATTCAGATGTTGCTACAGTTTCAGGTTCTCCCCAGATTGCAGAATTAGCAGCTGTAGTTCGAGCTTTTCAACATTTTACTGCTCCTTTAAACTTGATGACAGACTCTGCTTATGTTGCAGGACTAGTGGAGAGGGCTGAAGCTGCTGTTCTGAAAGACGTGCCCAACAAAGATCTGTTTTACTGGTTACAACAGCTTGTTTTCCTCTTAGATAACAGACAGCACCCCTACTTCGTTATGCATGTTAGGTCTCACACTACTTTACCCGGTTTTATTGCAGAAGGAAATCGTCAGGCAGACTTACTAACCTTAACTGTTCACTTGCCAGATCGCTTTTCCCAAGCTAAACTTAGTCACTCATTTTTCCATCAGAATGCTGCTGCACTTGCTCGCTCCTTTAACTTGACCACACGCCAAGCTGCCGGTATTGTGGCTGTGTGCCCGGATTGCCAGAGGCACTCCTTCCCCTCCCTCGTGGGAGGTGTTAACCCTAGAGGACTCGACAGCCTCCAAATTTGGCAGACAGATGTAACTAATTTTTCTGAATTTGGGAGACTCAAATACATTCACTCTTCTATAGACTCCTTTTCCGGTGCCTTGTTTGCCTCCTGTCACACAGGAGAATCAGCTAAAGACGTTTGCCGTCACTGTTCGAGTGCCTTTGCAGTTCTGGGGATCCCCCAGCAGATCAAAACTGATAATGGCCCTGCATACATTTCCCAGAGTTGTGAATTTTTTTGCTCTCTGGGGGGGGTCACACACAAAACGGGAATTCCTCACTCCCCCACAGGACAGGCCATTATCGAGAGGGCTCATGCCTCACTGAAGCGCCTGCTGTTGCAACAGAAAGGGGGAATGGGGAATGCCACCCCGGCAGAGCGATTGCAGAAAGCATTGTATGTGTTTAACTTTTTAAATTGTTCACTTATGGATCCTAACCCTCCAATTGTAAGGCATTTTGGTAGCAGCTCTAAGATGGCAGTAAAGCAAAAAGCCCCAGTTCTAGTAAAGGATCCACAAACAGGTAAAATTATGGGACTCTATCCCCTTGTCACGTGGGGAAGAGGTTTTGCTTGTGTTTCCACAGAAATTGGCCCCAAATGGCTTCCAGCCAAGAACGTGAGACCATTCAGAGAACCATTGAAGACCTCTTCTGAGGATCCTGATCGACCTGACACTTTGCCTGCTCCACCCTCGCCAGACTGCTGAATCCAGAAACTGCTGTGATACCTGCAAGCTGAAGCTGGAAGACGCAGAAACAACAGCAGTTGCAACACAGCAACAGTTAAAATCTTCATAGAATCTCATATATTGCCAGAACTTTATGTTATTATTGCTTTCGCAAAGTTACTGTATCATTTACTCTGCTTGTTTTTATTAGAGATTAATTAGGGCCTGAAGTGCTTCGGCAGCACCTCTCTGGTCCCAGACGTAGATCAGCGTGCTTTAGATATTACTGTGTATAATCAAACATTTTACTGTGTATAATCAAACAAAAATAACCTGATTGTTAAATTGTAGGATAAGCAAGTTGTAACCAAGACAAGATGTGGAGAATTCAAATATTAACCCTTTTATACTTAAAGATTTTTGACAAACAGGAAGTGGCTGCTATGCCATCCCTTCCTGAACGCAGTGTATGGCTTACACTAGCTGAAGCTTTGAATGAGACTACAATGTGCCTGTCCATGACCTCTCCTGGTGATCCTTTCCAGACTTGTCTGGTAGCTATACCTTTGGGAAAAACTGAATGGGATACCCTTTACAACGAAACAATGCACAGAGGTTGTGTTGCCCCAGGACGAATTGAACCACTGCGGTGGTGCAATGATGAATATCGTGAAAAGAATAATGGGCAAGCAGGGTGGTATCTTGCCAATGATAGATGGTTAGGGGTGAACAAAGTTTCTGATTTTTTCACCCTCTCCTTGCCACCCCAAGAATTAGACATTTTTGGATCTATGCAAGCCTTTGCATGTTTTTATTTAAATTATACCACTGGGCCTTTTGCTGACAAAAAAATTGGTCTTGATGTCTCAGGCACAGGGATTTATGCCAATGCCTCTGCCTGGTGCAATCATACCTTGTCTCAGCCAATCATACCTGGAATTGTCCCTATTGGCTTGATGGACAATGTGTTTTTGATACGTGGAAACAGAGCTTGGAAGGGAATACCAGGAAGGTCCGTAGGAGGCCCTTGCACCTTTGGGCGATTAACCACGTTTCACTCTTTCCGGGACAACTTCCCATCGCTGCACAGCTTAGTAAGAGCAAAGCGCAGCACACACACATAACAGCCCTGACTGTGATGATAATGTGGAGTCTTGGAACCTTGGAGCCCGAGTGTTTGCCTCAATTATCCCAGCTATAGGCACGGCACATGCACTGAAAACTTTAAACAACCTTGGCTGCTGGCTTGCAAAGCAAACTAACGCTACTAGCTCTGCTTTAACAGGCTTGCTGACAGATGTAGAGAGTGTAAGACATGCAACGCTTCAAAACAGAGCTGTGATTGACTTTTTGCTTTTAGCACATGGACACGGCTGCGAAGATTTCGAAGGCTTATGTTGTATGAACCTTTCTGACAACTCTTTGTCCTTTCATGCTAACATACAAGCTCTTCGAGACAGCGTGACCAAATTAAGGATAGTAGATGACAGTGACTGCCTTGGGCACTTGCTTAATGGATGGGGGGTCACTGGCTGGCTTAAACACGTAGCTAAAACAGGAATTTATATTTTAGCCATGTTATTGCTTATGATGATTTGTTTGCCATGTATTTTGCAATGTGTGCAGAGACTGATTGATAAGACTACCAAGAAAATACTTTTGGTAGAACAGAAGGGGGGAGATGTGGGCCTGCAGGGCCTAGAGAGCCGTACTGCTAGTACTGCTCAGCTCATGACAGGGGTGGATTCGCTGGGCCTCAAGCCTTGGCAAAGAGAAGCAGGATTTTGAGAAAAATGCTGTGATAGTGCATTCTAGGCATACCTGTGTTAGTTAGTACGAGGCATATGTAGAGCAATATCACTTGGCAAATATTAGTTGTTATATAATACAAGGGTATAAAGGCACAGCTAGAAGAATGAATAAACGGCCTTCATATGAGCAATCTATGGAGTCCCGTCTCTTTGATGGTCGCCATCACTTGAGATAATTCAGTTGCATAGGGAATGCAAAAGCCACACGCACAAGCAAAGAAAAACAAAGAACTCTGTAGTGGTTTAGTTCAGATCATGTCTTACTTACTTATTTTACTTCTGTGACATAAGAATTAGGAGAAAACAAAACAGGCTCAAACTTAAAAGACTCTAAGAAGTTTATTAGCAGACCTAAAAGAAAGAAACAGAAGTTAGAATCAGATTAAACCTTTAGAACACTTTTCCTCCCCACACTTTCTCCACACCGATAATGTAGAAACAACCCTTGAGATGTCAGATGGTTTACCACCTTTGTAATCTTTTCAGTTCACATAAAGAGATAAGAGTCTCTGAGTCTTTCTTGCTGACCTTATGGAGACATTCCCACTAGAGACAATGCTCTTATAGGTTCAACATCACAGCAAAAGAGCTGCCTGGGAGGTTTCTGCTTGCAGTGAAAAAGTCCCTAACCTCGAATCACTGCTTTCCCCCAGCTGCTTTTTGAGGGTTTCAATTTGAGCTAACATGAGGTGTAAATTTAAGGCAGAGTCGTTCAGGAGCAAGGTCTTCTTTACTCATCTCTAGGAGCAAACCTTATCTGTCGGAACTGGGCTCATCTTCACATTGACCCCTCCTGGTTCCTTTTTACAGTCGGTTCAATCAGTGAATCAGTCCACATCAAAGGGTGGGACCATGCCCCCCACCCCCTAGGCAGAATCAACTTCAGGTGTACTGCACACCCCTCCAGGTGAAGGCAAAACTGAGTCCAAACACTCTGGAGCCAAAGGAATAAAGAGAGAAAATGCAGAAGCACCTTAGCTCCCAATTGCTCTACCCCCCTCCGATGCTCTATGAAATTACAGCAGGGACTCCAAGAGTCCAGTTCATCCCCAAAGGGTTTTTGCAACAGATTTTCAGCTTCCAGCTTTGAAGCATCTCCTCTTTCTTTTCTCTCAGGGTTTCAGCCCTTCCATCTACTGACTTAAACCTTAGGGTGTCTCTTCATGTTCTTTCTGCTTTCTCTCTGGGAGAGGATCAGCATTTTCAGGCCCATCTGTTCTGAAGAAATCTTAACAGCACTAACAGGGTTAATCTCACCCGGCCGCGGCTGGAACTTCTCTTATCCCTCTCAGTCCCGTGATCTCTGCTGGGGGAGTTGGAGCTGAGCTCTGTCGTGGCGGTGAAGGGGGGCCGCAGCCAGCCCAGCTCTACCTGCATGGGGCAGAGCTGGGGGGCCCAGACAGAACAGGGCCAAGGAGGGGGCGGCTGCCTCCCGGGTCAGGCCAGGCTGAGCAGGGCCCGGGGGCCCAAGTTGCAGCTTTGATGGCCAGAAGTCCAGAGAGCTTTCCTGGGCTCTGTCTGTCTTAAAATGTGATTTGCAGAGGCGTGTCAAACTCCTAAGTGGCTTCAAACTTGCCAGTAATCAAGCCAGACAATTAATTGGTTCTGATAAGAACTAGAAGGGCTTTTTTTGCAAGAAAACCATTTCCATGTCAAACCACAAGAGGGGCACAGGTTTTTCCAGCTCGACCTGGCAGACTGTGGTCATGCACGTGCTGACCACCGTAGCGCTGTCCCAGTGGCGCAGGAGGGAATTTGCGCGGCGGCTGTGGGACATCATGGCATACCTGCACCGCTGCCTGCAGTTGAAACGCCTGGAGCACTTTGTCCTAGGCAACAAGAGGCTTCCTGCGGAGATCAGCTTGCCGCCGGCAGTGCGAAGGCTGGAGCCGCTCAACCTCTTTGAGCACCTGGCCCGAGATGCGGCTGCCCACAGAGAGGCGATGCGAGCTTACGGTCAGCTGCGATTTCGCCTCTGGATGCTGCTCTGCAGCCACTGAGAGGAGTTCCCTGCACAGAGCTGTGCTGGGGAGGCTCCCACCTGATGGCAGCCACGTGAGCACTGCATAATTCTTGCATTTGTCCCTGGCAATCCTGAAGCTGCTTTCCTGCTGCCACGGAAGGCAGATGCTGCGGCACCTGGATTCATGGTGCAGACACACATCTCTGCGGTGCCTTGCCCTTCACCTTCCAGTCATGATGGTATTGTTGCAATGCTGCCCCAGTCTATAAAGCAGAAAGTGGCTCCACCTTCACATCCTCATGGAAGACAGCGATGCCGAGAGGTTGCCTGGCACACCTGGAAGACCAAAAACTAGCTTGTTAGACAATTAATGTAGATTTTCAGTGACCTGCAAGTTCAATAGTTTTTTAAAGATGTCGTTTATCTCAGTCTGTGAAAGTGAAGATAATAGTTTTAACTCACTTTACTCTAGGAGAATAGATAGTCCAAAATTTCATAGTAGGAACTGGTTTCATTATCATTGGGTCAAGAGGCCCTTTAGGATTTTCAGTGGCAAATCATTTCCCAGTTACCCTTTGTTTAGGCAAGTGAGCTACGTTGGTTATAGTTGCCCTTCAGTAATATCTACATCTATACGTTTGAAGAAATAATAAAAGGAGAAAATTTTCTCAAATTGCCTGAAGTGTGTCCTCCTTTATATTCAACCCAGTGGTTCTTAGAGAATGTCCATGCAGTGCAGCTCCCTGAAGAAATGACAAAGGGACTCAAACGGTGATTGTGTCCAGCAGTCACATCTCGGTATTGCACTTGTGCAACACTTTAGAGCAGGACTGTGAATTTTGCCTCGTGAACTCAACCAGAAGTCATGATGGTTGAAACAACTAAAATATGAATTAATCCTCCCTCTGCCATTATAAAAGTTCCTCCTCCTCATTCAGAGCATGGGAAAGCAAGCTGCTGTGGCCCACGTCACAGCGGGAAGCCCTCTGTGGGGACAGGAACAAGCAGTTGTGTGTGGGGAGAGCAGGCAGGAACCTCCCAGAGGAGGATCAGTGCCAACAGCAGAACTGGCTGTTCCACTGAGAGGGAACTGTGCTTGCTGAGGTGCCTGCCTTTTGCTTCCTTTGCTGGGCAGGCACTGCTCCCACCACAGCCCCTTTGGCCCTGCTTGTGGCAGGAGGAGAACGCCCTCCCTGCTCCCTTCTCCCCTCTCCTCTGCTCCCAGGAGAAGAGAGCTGCCCTTTCCCTTGCCTCAGCTCCAGGGCTCCTCATCCCCTTGCACAAGGGCACGTGCCCTCAGTGGGTAGGACTTGATCTCTGTGTGTCACTGAGCCTTCCAGCCTGACTACACAAGCTTGTGTGGCCTCTGGAGCAATGCTTGGAGTCGGGGAGAAGCACGGCCCTCATGGCTTCTTGCTGCACAATGCACCCAGGGCTAGATTTGCCAGGGCCACAATTAGTGCGGGGGCTGAAACTGTGGGTGTGGTGCCTGTGAGTTTTGATGCAAGTGCAAGTGTGCTGTGTGTGTGAGGAGCATGCTGGGCGAGGGCAAGGGCAGAACCTACAACTGTTCAGTGTTGCCTCTGAAAGACTGTTGTGTAGCTCACGTGCTGGTTTGAACCGGTGGCCAGTATGCAACCACACTAGGATGGAATGGAAAACAGTGTTCAAGAAGAGCAAGCATGGCCAAATGATCTGGATGTCTTTCTGTCGCTGAGCTGTTCTTTCAGGCCCTGAAAACAGGGGCAGCTCTGATAAAGTAACTGAGCATCTGGTTGCTATGAACTCTCCTTTGCACTGTCAATTCAGCCTCTTTGGGAATCCCTCACCCTGCTCTGTGTCCCTCCTAAGCCTGTTAGTATCGATGTGAGTGTGTTTTTCAGGCCCATGCCATCTGACACTGGTATTACACCAGAGTTTTTCTCGCCACTGCAGTTCAAGGTCTCTCGATTTTTGCATGAAAATCTTGCCTCCTTTGTTATGGACATTGCACTCCTTAGGAAGCTGAAAAATACATTTGAACACAGGAAGAAAACTGTTAAAGAGGCAGCGTTGTGAAGATGTGTGACCAGTTTCACAACACCTTTCTTCTGGAAGAGCTGCCGGCTGATTGGAGCAAGTCCTGCTGTCAGATACACAGTCGGAGAAAGCAAGTTGGAATAAAATTAATCACAGCCAGAGAACTGTCAGTGCTACTCAGTAGCATCAGATACGAGTTTCTGTAGCCAATTGTCCTTTGGATTGACTGAAGAAAACCCATTACTGGTTCAAATCCCGAATGTTGAAATCCACAAGAAAATTCACATTTGCTGCAAGCGTGAAGCCAAGTCACTTTCCTTTACTTCTCTTGACCTTCTTCAGGAAAGCACCGAGTTAGAATTTAAAACTGTGTTGTGTTTTGTACCGCTGCTCCCAGAGAGGATGAGCAGAAGGAGCAGGACATGCTGCTTCTTTCTTCTCTGGCCACAGAGATCTGGGCTAAAAGATGCAGTGAAGTCATCTATCTTGCCTTGGCATTGCCATGTTCGTGTCCAGAGAACAGCCTGTTGTCAGAAGCCTTTCTGAAGATGCAGTTAGTTGAAAGTTGCAGGTGCCAGTGCTTGCAACTCCCCTGACCTTTTGTGCATCCTTCCCAGGGAAGCATAGTCTGAAATGAAGAAGTGGCAGTATTCTGAAGGCAACTGCAGTAGAAGGAGGGTCATTTGTTTGGAAAGGTGGGGATAGCACTGCCTGTAATTTCCCCAAGCGTACTTTAGGAGAGAAAGAGCACCTTAAGGTGCTAAACATGATCAGCATGTTCCATTCTGAACCCCTGGGCATGCTTGCAAAATACAGGACATGTCTCCATCCAGGCTGGAAAGAAGGAGCCCACTGCTGCAGGGTGCAGTGGGTTCTTTTGTGCAAGTCAGCAAAAGTGCCAGACCCTTGAGGTGGATTTGAAGGTAGAGAGCTTCTAGACACAAGCTATTGCCAGAGTGTTTGGTTGCTGTTGCCTGTTCCTCCGAGTGTGGACTAATCTCCCCTCTTCACTCCCAGTGTCTGTTTCCTTCCTAAGATTCACACCTTTCTGATTGCAGGACATGTGCTTATGCAGCTAAAGGTAGCTGGGAGGCTGCTGAGCTGAGCTGAGCTGAGCTGAGCTGAGCTGAGCTGAGCTGGTAGGCCAAGTGGAGCAGTACAAGTCATTCACAGTCAGTGAGTTGACCTCAGGTCCTTCAAA
>JACBWW010001001.1:0-11442 GCA_020086605.1 Lanius collurio | reverse complement strand
GTGCTGGGGACACCGAGCTGTCCCTGAGGCAGCAGAGTGTCCTGGGGCCAAGGAGGCCAATGGGATCCTGGGGGCAGCAGGAAGATGCACACAAGGAACATCTTTTCCATCACAGAACTTACAGGACGGTTGAAAAAAAAAATCAGCTGGATTGCCTCCAAGTATTTCTCATTTCTGGTGGCATTAATGGAATAACAGGCCTGGGGATGGGCTGCAGTGCTGGTAAACAGATTTATTTCTTTCCTTCAATCTCAGCTGATCAGTTCAATCATCTGTCAGCCATTTATTGCCTCGTGTATTCCATCATTAATATTATCCCTTAATTTATAGGATGAGCTACTTTTGGGACTGCTGGGCACTAAAGGGGAAAGAGGGGCAGTTGAGCTGTGTGAACAAGGCCCTGTGCTGTGCAGCTGCAGACAGAGCAGAGCTCTGCAGCCACTCACAGACAAAATTCAAGGGGCCATTTTGTACTTTTGGCCATATTAGCACGACAGAATCACCATAGGGGGGTTGAACTTGGTGTTATTAAGGTGTGTTAATTAGGAGAGGCCAAGAGAATCCGTAAGGATGGGAGGGGACTTGAGGTTCTTGATACTCCAGTATCTGGTGAAATCAGGTATTTCATGGAATCTCAGACTGGTTTGGGCTGGAAGAAACCTAAAAGCTCATAGAGTTCCATCCCCTGCCGTGGGCAGGGACACCTTCCACTATCCCAGGCTGCTCCAAGCTCCAGTGTCCAACCTGGCCACTCCCAGGAGGGGTCATCTCCATCTTCTCTGGGCAGCCTGTGCCAGGGCCTCATGGCATGGGAAACATTTAAGGGAAGGGGCAAAGATAATCTTCCCATACAGGAATTAGAGTTGAATAACGCTTTGATTTTCATGCAGAAAAATAAATTCACCTATGAGCAAACTCTTTTCTGAAGTCACAGCCCAAATTTTCAGTTGTTTCCACTCTGTCTCATCACTTCACATCCAGGATGTTGTTTCTGAAGAACTTTAAAATGTATTTTTTAGACTATCATCTATAAAATGCATCCTTTGGCATCCCTGGAGCAGAACTGAGATGGGATCCTGGGCTCAGAGCAGGTGTTGGGGTCTGGGGGAGGCTGCTCCAGGTTTTTAAGGGCAATGGATGTCCTTAGGGCTGTGATATCTTGTAGCCTTATGGAGTTTCTGTTCAGGTTTTTAGTCATAAAATATCTTGGATTTTTGTTTTTGGAATCAGGTGTTGAGTGAGAACTTTCTGTGGTTGAAGAATGCACCAGAGGAATCAGAATTTTCAAGTACAGTGGTAACAAACCACCTCTTTGCTTTCCCTAGAAAGGAGTTTCAGTTACAGGAATGTTAAATGTGCCCCTTTAAGTCTCCAAACTGCAGGGAATTATTAAACACTTGGAGGCAGCATTTCCAGAGCCACCAGCTCTGGGAACGTGCACATAGACTGAAGTGGCAGAGGTGCAAAACAAAACAACAGCAGAAAATTACAGATCCAGAACTGGAGTTGTGGGAGAAGAATGGGAAGTTTGGGGAATTTCCATGCTGTGCTCTGAAGGAAACCTCTTCCCTCTCTGCCTTTGTGGGATGGATAGAAGAAATCACTTTTAAAATACTTTTTTTTTCCTATTTATTGCACTTGTCATGAAAGGCAGCAGCCTGCAAAGGGGCTGTAAAGGCCTAATATGTGTTTATAGTTCAGACATGGGTTTCATAGCAAGGGAATATTGATTTCCACTCAGAGTTGAGTAGAAACTTTGGTACCAGCATAGTCACAAAAAGAAACTGCTGAGTTTTGGGCACAAAGCAGCAGCCCTGAGGATGGAACAAAGCCTGGAGCTGGTTTTGTTGGAGCAGAGAGAGAAAGCCCATTGTATGTTCAGGGAACAGCTCAAGAGGTCCTGGGCATGATCCACTCCATTCCAGCCCCAAAAGCTGTGTCCCAACAGTCACAGGATCAGAGACAGGGAATGCTTTGGGTTGGAAGGGACCTCAAAGCCCACCCAGTGCCACCCCTGCCATGGCAGGGACACCTCCCACTGTCCCAGGCTGCTCCCAGCCCCAATGTCCAGCCTGGCCTTGGGCACTGCCAGGGATCCAGGGGCAGCCACAGCTGCTCTGGGCACCCTGTGCCAGGGCCTGCCCACCCTCCCAGGGAACAATTCCTGCCCAAGATCCCATCCAGCCCTGCCCTCTGGCACTGGGAAGCCATTCCCTGGGTCCTGGCCCTCCAGGCCATTGCACACAATCCCTGTCCAAGGTCCTCAATCCAATCGTTGCTATCAAAGAGAATTTAATGCTGGGCAGAGGCAGGGGTGGAGCTTTACAGTTTGCAACACAGAGAGAGTTTGGACAGCAAATATTTGGAGCAAGTCCTGGGGCTTTGTTCTGTTTTGCTTGTAAACAGGTAAATAACTGAAGATTGCATCTGATGGCTTCTTAAAACACCTCTAAGCCTTGCACAGAAGTGGATGCAGCACATGAGTGCAATCCCCAAACACAGGTTCAGGAATGGGGCAGTAAAACTCCCCCAGAGTGGTTGTCAGAAGTCATGAAATCACCTTTTAAATCTGAGGCAGAATCCCACAAGTGGGGCCAAACCACAGCATCTTAAAACCTTCCCCCATTCATAAATCCAGGCTGCCATTAACTCAAATTCAGGCTCCTATTAGCCATCAGACACACTCCAAAATATGGAAATGGGAAAACTGGGTGATGGATTCCCCATATTTCTCACTTTCAAATACCTGGGCTGCCTATTTTGACAGTAAGGTAATAACAGCCATGCATTTAGAGGTAACTACAAAGCAGCCCTTTGTCACTGCTTATCTTGCTGCAGATTTGTTCTCTTTTTATACAGATTTATTTGCAAAAGAGACTGAAAGGCAAAGCATAACACCCCCAAAGCTGTCTCCCTGCCACAGATACTCTTATCTACCACTTTTTGTTGGTTTTGTTCCTCTTTGGTCCCATGGGGCAGCACAAAAGCACTGCAGGATCCTGACATCCCTCCTTTGTGCAAAGATCAAGGATCAAGCACAGAGAAAGCAAAATTTGTGAGAGATGGTTTCATTTGAGTGGTCTTGAGAATCCTCATTAGCACCTTCAAAAGCAAATTAAGACATAGGAAGAGATTTCTTGATGCCAACTCATTAACTCAGCTGTCACCCTGGGCATGCTCATGATCCCACTTTCCCAGCACATTCCTTATTCTCTGAGCAGGACACAGCTCATTCCCAGGACTTCCACAGGGTTGTTATTCAGGGAAAAGATTGGTAGGAAACAAACACTGCCCTGTCTGCAAGGAGTATAAAAATGCTGAACAAAAATGTTGGGAAGCGAGGCTGTCATCTGGGAGTGCCAAAGAGGAGCAACAAAGCAGGAGGGGAGGGAAGGCATTAAGGAGGAAATCAATATGTAATTTAAAACTCATTAAGGCAGTCACTCACTGAAATGCACTGATTGTGACCCCAGTGCTCCCAGCCAGGTGGGGACAGGCCAAACTGAGCTAGAGCAGGGGAAAAATCCCTGCAGTGCAGCATTCCCAGTGTGAAACAGCCTTGGGAATGCCACTACACACAGGGACCTTCGTGGGTTTTTGGTTTGTGGGGACACCAAGGGACATTTCACGCTTGTGCTTCACTAAGAGTGTAAATATTTAACACTTGAGTGTAAATCCCATCTCCCTCCTCCTTCACTGCTCTGGGAAGAACACTCCTGGAATTTAAATCTCTGCCTACAGATTCCCACAGAGTCATGGAATTGTTGATATTAGAAAGGACATTGAAACCCATCTCCTCCCACCTCTGCCATGGGCAGGGACACCTCCCACTGGACCAAGTGACATCTCCCAATTAATAACACACAACATTATATAAGTGGCAGACTTGGCTGATTTGAATGTTACCACAAACCTAAAGACTTTCTAGAGAAGAATAAATTTGAGTTGGACAAAACAGAGTTCGTTTTTTATCTCCACCCAAACAGAAGCAACTCTGGATGACCCTGCAAAATATTTGAGATATATTTAGGTGTATGTACATATATATACATGGATTTATATATCCTTGCCTATCTCAGGCACAAGAATTTGTGTAAATGCCCTTTTATCCTACAAAGGACATTTTGTTTCCCCTTAATTTGTTGGATATTAGAAGTGACAAACACCATCAAGCCAGAGCAGCTCCTTCCTTTTGGAAAATGATCCGAGCCTGCTGCCACAGGAGCAGGTAGTGTGGAATTCTCTGCTGGGTTCTGTGGTGGGGCTGTGTTTTCTGCAGAATTCCCTGCAGCTGAGCAGTCCCACGTCCATTTTTTTGTGAATCTTTGGCACCTTCCCCCCTTATTTTGTGCAGGGGGGATGGAATCGGGAATGGCAATCCCTACAGAGGGAGGGAGAGACTCAACAAAAACACTTGTGAATGCATCTGGAGTTTTGTTGGAACTCCAGGACTAAACTCTGGATTCTCTTTTTTGCAGGATATGAACGATTACTCTCCTGTGTTCAGCCAGAAGCTCTATAGGGGAATGGTTGCTCCTAATGCAGTCAAAGGCACCCTCATCACCACGGTCTCAGCTGAGGATCAGGATCCCCCGGTAAGGAAAAGCTTCTGTTCATGCTTCACACCCAGGAGAAAGGAAACTGGAACCCTCCCCTGCTCTCTCATCCCAGGAGCTTCACAGAGGAGTGACTCCTACATTTGTTTCATGTCAGCCTGGCCTTTGCTGTTCAGGATGGAGGCTGCACTTCCCCCAGAATCCCAGAATCACCAGGCTGGAAGAGACCTCCAAGCTCACCGAGTCCAACCCATGCCCTAACACCCCCTCAAGTAAACCATGGCACCGAGTGCCACATCCAGTCTTTTTTTAGACACATCCAGGGATGGGGACTCCACCACCTCCCCAGGCAGACAATTCCAGAACTTTATCACTCCTTCAGTAAAAAACTTCTTCCTGACATCCAACCTAAATTTCCCCTGGCGCAGCTTAAAGCTGTGTCCTCTTGTTCTGTCAGTCGTTGTCTGGAGAAAGAGCCCGACCCCCACCTGGCTCCAACCTCCTGTCAGGGAGTTGTGGAGAGTGACAAGGTCTCCCCTGAGCCTCCTTTTCTCCAGGCTGAACAACCCCAGCTCCCTCAGTTGTTCCTCACAGGGCTTGTGTTCCAGGCCCTTCCCCAGCCCAGTTGCCCTCCTCTGGACATGTCCAAGCATCTCCACGTCCTTCCTGAACTGAGGGGCCCAGGACTGGACACAGCACTCGAGGTGTGGCCTCACCAGTGCCGAGCACAGGGGAAGAGTGACTTCCCTGGTGCTGCTGGCCACACAGCTCCTGATCCAGGCCAGGTGCCACTGGCCTTCCTGGCCACCTGGGCACACTGCTGGCTCACGTTCAGCTGCTGCTGACCAGCCCCCCCAGGTCCCTTTCTGCCTGGCCACTGTCCAGCCACTCTGTCCCCAGCCTGTAGCACTGCAGGGGTTGTTGTGGCCAAAGTGCAGGACTTGGCACCTGGACTTGTTAAACTTCATCTTACTGGGCTCTGCCCCTCCATCCAAGTGTTCCAGGTGTCTCTGCAGAGCCCTCCTACCTGCCAGCAGATGGACACACGCTCCCAGCTTGGTGTCATCTGCAGATTTACTGATGGGAGCCTCAATGCCCTCCTCCAGGTCATCAATAAAACACTGACCAGAACTGGCCCCAGCACAGAGCCCTGAGGGACACCAGCAGTGACTGGCCACCAGCTGGGTGCAGCACTGTTCCCCAGCACTCTCTGGGCCTGGCCATGCAGCCACTTCTGAACCCAGCAAAGAGTGCTCCTGTCCAAGCCATGGGCTCCCAGCTCTTCCAGGAGTTTGCTGTGAGAGACTTCCAAGGCTGCCTCCTGGAAAATCAGAGCTTCTGTCTGGCAGGGAGGCTTCAGGAAAGCCTTTATCCAGTTTCACTCAAGAGGAATAGGAAGGAAGGGGTGCCATGGCTGTCTTTGGGGCAGTTCAACAGGAAAGAAACCACAATTTTGGGAGGTTGTCACTGTTTGGTGTCACAGTCACCGTGCACTGCCCAGCTGAGCCATCCCAGATTCGTGTGGCACTGCAGAGCTCACCAGCTGCACATTGCACGAGCAGTGTTTGAACCCAGGGCACTTGGTTTGGGGATAAAGTTTATTTTTGCTTGTGTTTTTTGTTGCTGCTCCCTGGTGAAGCCCTCGAGGGACAGAAATGGGTCCACACCTCTGACTCCTTCCCTGCTCTGAGGTTTGATGTCAGTTTTTGTCATCAGAGCTTGATGAACATCAGTGACCAGATGATCCTCTGAGGACAGGAAAAGCCAGAGCTGTTCTGCCTGCCAGGTTTAATTTTTAATTGCCAGTGTTTGGCATAAGAAGGAGAATAATCCTCAGGGAGGAGAGTTCAGGGGGAATGTGCCGTGCACATTAAAAGCTGATGGAAGTGCTTGGACACAAATCAGGTGTAGCTTAGTTAATGTGGTGTTATTGGGATTTGGGCAGCATTTATTTAACATTAAATAGATGTTGTTGCTTTACAATGAGATATTTTGGGCTCTCTCTTCCCACTCTGATAAAAGCTCCATTTTATTATCTCTATGTCTAAATTTTGAAGACTGAGATATCACTGAGGGGAAACAAAATACTTCTGATGAATTACCTTTAGAAACCTCACTCCTGTGCAATCAGCATTTCCAATGCAAAGCTATTTCATTTTTCCTTTAACAACCCCAAACCCTACTGAACATTTTGTAACATTTTTGTTGCTATCATATAAACACTTGTTGATTTTGATGAAGATTTCAAAATGAAGTTACCCTGAAGCCTCTAATAAATGCAAGGGCCATAAAAGTCAGCCAGCTATGGAGGAAAGCTTTTAAAGGAGGTTTTGAAAGAGGTTTTTTATTTTAAAATAATGGCTGGTAGTTTTGTCCCTCATCTTTTTATTTATTTCAAAAGTAAAAACTAGCAGGCATAAATGGCTTTGTTTCTTTTTCTGCCTGAGCCAGTGCTACTGGAAAATTCCTATTTATTTGAAATTGGCTTTGACATTAAATGGTGTCACAAAGTATTTGATATGAATACACTGGAAATTGGTTTTAAAAGCACACAACCTTTTCTCTGCTCCGTGGGGGGACTTGCTCTAAACTTGCCTTAAGGGATGGAACATTCTTAGTTACCATCAATATTTTACTTGTGTGGCTTGGGGGGTTTTAACCTGCTGGAATCTTATTTGCAGGGTACTAATAAATTTATTTTATCAGGTCAGGGAAAGAAATGCATATCTGTTAAAAAAAAATTTGTAGCTTTAAAATATGCCTGTTTCTAAGGGCCCAACTAATTTGAAGTCTGCAAGCTTAATTTTTGCTGTTGTTATTTTGCAAGTAATGTATGTAATTCCCATTTCCAGAACAAAATCCCAGCCAGGTTTTTCCATCATCTGCAATAAAAGCCTTTCAGACCTAATCAGCTCCTCAGAGACAACCATTGTTTCCAGCAAATCCCAACATTGTCAAGTGAATATGGATGCTGGGAGGATCCAGATGGAAAAGCCCAGCACCTGTGTGGGATTTCTCCGCAAATAAGGCAAATTTGAATTTTTTCCAGGAGCAGAAGAGCAGGTTTGGGGGAAGGAGGAGGTAGGAATGATGTCAGTGGAGATGGGCTCCCCATTTCAACAAACAAATATTTAGGTGAAACATGAGAGGGTGAAAGACACCTGGGACATAGTTTTCTGTGTGTATTTCCTAAATTATTCAGGAATTTATAGCATAGAGGTGTGGAAGTGCACGATGTGCTTTCAGGAACAGTCAGAAGGGCCAAGAACAGGTTTTTAGTCTTAAATTAATCCAACTGGACTTCATTTATTGGGGATGGAGATGAAAGCTTCTCTTGGTTTTATTTACAAAATCTCCTCCCATCAAACCTTCACACACTGAGTTATGTACAACTCTGTGTATCTTCCACGTAGGAATGTGTCCCTAAGAACAAATCTGAGGGGGAAAATGTGTGATTTTTTTCATTTAAGTGGCACCTAAAACCTTGGGCCATCATTAGAATGCAACTGGTGCTAAGAGGATGGGTTTTGCTGCAAAAACCCCACAGATTTCTGATTGCTATTAAGAGTTGCTCAGTTAAAACAGAAGTAATTTGTGCCAGAGTCAAGCAGTTCCTGGGAGATACTTTGTTATGGTTTTTTTTTTTGTTTGTTTGGTTTTTTGTTTGTTTGTTTGGTTTTTTTTGTTTTGTTTTGTTTTGTTTTTATTTTGACCTGTGGATTTCAAAGTGGTCCAAAGCTCTTGGCCTGAAGGCATCAGAGACCTGTGGTAGTTACTCTTCAGGTCCTGGGTGAAATGTCAATTAAAACATAAAACCCAGGGCTTTTCTCTAAAGGCCACAGCAGGATTTGCAGGGCTGTTTTGAGTAAATGTCACTTTAAATTCTTACCTGTTGCTCCTTTCTTGTCTGGTTTTAATTCTCTTTTTATTTGCAGTGACTGGGAGTGTAAATTGTGTTTTAGTAGCTGCTTTTGCATGTGTTATAAACTTGAAACACCCTTCTGGTCACTGAAATCTGAGAAGTTTTGCCTGAAAATTTTGTTTTCATGAAATCTGGTAAATCAACATTTTGTCCTTTGCTGCTTTGGAACAATCCACAGTCGATTTTTCTACGTTTTTAAAGTAGTAACATTTTCTATAAATACATGAATAATTATTCAAATTACTTGATGAATCCTAAAGTTGCTCGCCCTGCCTTTCCCAGAGGATCTCCTACCTATTTACAGGTGTAAGCAGGAAATAGTGAGCAAAAAGGAACAAAGCCAGGCCAGAGGGCACAATGGGGATAAAGCAGAGGCATGGCTGCCAAGGAAAAACTTGGGAACAGGTGCAATTCTTCCTAAATAACTGGTAAACCCTATAAGAATGAAAATCCTTGATTTTAAGCACATTGCAACTGGAATTGTTGAGGCAGCCGAGCACTTTGTCCATGGGAACAATCCCTTAAATTGGAAGTTCTCCCTCACACATCAGCTTCCATTGCAGAGGGGGTGTCCAGCTGGAGCTTGAGGACTTCCCTGTTTATTGGGGTTTTTTAGTCCCTTGGAGTGGGTGGGTTTAGGCTGATGGATGTTGTGACCAGGAGCACTGGTGAGTCCCATGCAGGGAAGCTCTGCCTCCAGAGCAGCCCTGGAATTACAGGTGAGCAGGGGCACCCAAAGAGCCTGGGCTGGATTTGTGTTCCCAGAGCAGTTCCCAGCTGGCTTTGCCTGGCTGCCCACAGTGGGGGCAGAAATAGGGTAAAACTGGAACAGAGAACTGTGGGAGGTGTCCTTGCCCTTGGGAGGGGTTGGAATGAGATGATCTTTAAGGTCACTGTCCCAGGCTGCTCCCAGCCCCAATGTCCAGCCTGGCCTTGGGCACTGCCAGGGATCCAGGGGCAGCCACAGCTGCTCTGGGCACCCTGTGCCAGGGCCTGCCCACCCTCCCAGGGAACAATTCCTGCCCAATATCCCATCCATCCCTGCCCTCTGGCACTGGGAAGCCATTCCCTGGGTCCTGTCCCTCCATCCCTTGTCCCCAGTCCCTCTGCAGCTCTCCTGGAGCCCCTTCAGGCCCTGGAAGGAGCTCCAAGGTCTCCCTGGAGCCTTCCCTTCTCCATGCTGGACAATCCCAGTTGTCTCATCCTGGCTTCCAGGATGCTCCAGCCTTGCTCTCCTGGAGAGGGGAAGTAACAATTCCTGGCTCCCTCCAAAGCTGCTTGCAGAAATGCACATGAAAACCCCCAACACTTGTGGTGTTTCCCTTTTCCCCATTCCTGGCTCTGTCCCATTACACTTTTCCTGCTGGGAGTTATCTGGACAGTGCACATGTGCCCAAGGCCTCTTTTCCAGGGCAGCCTCACCAATACTGGGGACACATTCATAGCTGTCACCCATGTCACAAATAGATGGCACTTCCTCAGAGCAGGTGGAATCTTATGGGGTCACACAGCCATGGAAGAAATAATTGGAGCTGGATGAGCTTTTTTTGAAATTTCATGTTAGTCCTGAATCTCAGGGAAACTTTGGTTGGAGAAAATGAATGTGGTTCCTGCCAAGCACAATCCTTGCTCTGTGGTTTATTTGGGAATATTATCAGCTAGATTCAAGCTTTGCTGCAGACATAATAATGCATCTAAATTAATTTAGAGCAGAGGCGAAAGATGATTAATATTTCAGATAATTGAAACTCGCTCCTAAATAGATTTCCCTAGGAAATCTCTCCAGAGCTTTTTTTAATCACATCAGTGCCAACATACCATAAATAAAAAATAAATCCAGGTTTTGTTATTTTTCTGAAGTGACAGGAGCAAAGTGTACTTGATAATCACATCAGGAACAACAATAACCTGATGAGATTTTTGTTTATTTAGTCCCAAATTACCTGGTGTGAGCAGCTCTAATGATGATGAGGGCTCTTAGTCTTCCATGCAAGTTTAAGGCCATTACTCCGAGCCCAAATAGGCTGGATTTCAGCAGGTAATTTGCTTTTAATTATAACCTTGAAGAAAAATGACTGAAGCAGGGAGTGCCAGGGGTAAAGTTGATAATGAACTCTGCTATGCTTCTATCCCAGAAATTTCTCACTTTTTCCAGGATTTGCCCTCTTTAGCGTGTGGGAAGCGCTTTTAACTCTGCACACAACCATTTATTAATTTGTTAACCACCAGGACACGCCTGGCAGGCCCAGTTGGGATGACTAAAGCTGCTGATGGCCTCATAAACCCTGCCCAGGCTGGAATTCCTCAGAGGGCTCTGAGAGGCAACGCTCAAATGACTTCTGATGGATCAGCACAACACTGATAGGATTTAGTGAGCTCAAAGCACTTTTGTAGCCACTTCCAGTGCTGTTTACAAAAGGAAATGTTCTGTTTCCATGTAATCTGTGGCTGGCATGGGACATGGAATGTATTCCCAATCCCAGCAAAGCACACCATTGAATACAGGTGAAAATCAGCAATTCACCATTAATGATGTTCTGGCTGTTTAAACACAAAGTAAAGGTCAAAGCCTAATCGGAGCTGGAGGCTCAGAGGCTTTCAGAAAATGAAATCATGCTGCTACTAGGACAGAAATGTTTCTCTGAATCTACTCCCAAATATATTTGGCAAATAATTTAGTTAGAATTTTGTAAAATGTCCCAACTCTCTGCATATCCAGACTTAAGCGTGCTGGAAAATCATTATTCAGACATTGGTGTGCAAAGAGGATCAGAGGGAATCTGTCCTAGACCCCCCAGCCTGGATGAAGAGGCAGATGAGACATCCTACAAGTAGTGGGGAGAAGTCTTCCCATTGCAACCCCTGGTCCTCATGAGGGACTTCAACCTACCAGGTGTCTGCTGGAAATGAAACCCCACAGAGAGAAAACCCTCCAGGAGATCCAGGGAGAAAACCCTCCAGGAG
>JACBWW010001000.1:0-17425 GCA_020086605.1 Lanius collurio | reverse complement strand
TAGCCAGTGCCAGAAGTGATGGGCTGCAGTTGTCAACCAAACCCTATAGATGCTTGGAGTGGAGCAGATGGCAAATTTCAATACATTCCACATTATGAGGAATGTGCTCTTTTTTTTTTTTTAATTAGTTGCTAAAATCTGCAATGAAAAATCGCAATAAGGAAATAAATCATCTGCCTGGATTGTCTGTCACCAGAGCAGTAGGAATGATTTGGCTGCATGGTGAAGCAGCACAGTAGTTGTTGCAAACTATTGATATTTTTTGGTAAGAGTTTAGAATGGACCACATGTCTTAAAAGTTCAACTAAGCTTGAATACAATCCCAAAACGTAAACTATACTTAGGCAGAATTTTCTTGCCTCAGGGACTCTTCAACTTCAACATGCTGATTGCTCCTGCAGCCTCTGACACTATTCCATCTGCTCCATCTGTTGTCGTCCAGTTAACACTGGGGGAGGTTACAGCTGTGCTCTAGTCTGCTAAAAGTGCTTTTCTAACCTGCTTATAAGACTACTCATAGAGCTCCATGCAGCAGAATGCTCTGCTTCTTCTGTATGAAGCACCAGAAAAAACGAAAAAAAAAGACCTAGAAAAAAAACCAACCAACCAACCAACCAACCAACCATGTACCAGTTGCTCTCTGAACCTGGACCTCTTTCTCTGTCAGGTGAAGATCATTACATGGTCAGAAAGCATATAGCTTTCTCTTACTGGTGGAAGAAATATCATCTGAGATGGTAACCATGCTTTCTTTTCAGTTAGGAGCTTAAACTCTGATTCTTCCACATTACCAACATAAATCATTTCCACCCTGTGTTTATTTCTTGGGAAATGGGCATGGAGAGGAAAAGTCTTGTTCTGGTTTCTCCTATTAATGTCCCATTCAGAATAGGACCAGACAGGTGATTAGATTAAGGGCTGAATTTATTTGAAGGGAGAGCCGAGGCAGTGGCATCCTCTCCCTCTGGTCTGGCATGTGCTCTGCTGTCTCTGTCACTGCTGACCCACTTCTCCAGACCTTCCTTCCTGTGACATTGGGTGATTCTGTGAGAAGACTGTCCACACCCAGTGCAAATATACACTGGATGTTCAGGGTTTACTGCGTGCTGAGACTGCTTAGCCTCCAGACACAGAGACAACCAAGGTTTTAAAAATATTACTTCTGTTTTTTATAATAATCCCTAAAGCCTTTGGATCGCCAGCTCTGTACCAAAGTGTCTGAACAATCACTGAGTACTGGTAAATTCATAATACAACCACAGTCACACAGACCATCAAGCCAGTGCCACCCCCATCCACTGCAGGAACTTTGGGCGGGTTGTTCCAAACCAATATTCTGTAAGCACCTGATAATACTTCAGTATTGTGACATGCTTTACACAGCTGATCCTAAGTGCTTTTACAATACTCTGCACTTCTTTAAACTCTCTGATATTTTAAGATATACACTCAGCATGTTTTCTGAACCCACAGACAGTGACTTATCTCCAGACCCTTGTCTCACTTAGAAGCAATATCCTTTCCAATGGCTGGCTTTCATTTTAGCTGCCAAAAGAAAAAACAAAAAATAACAAAAATCCTTTGGTTTTGCCTTCCACATATAGTCTAATCTGCTTTTAATGGGTCTGCAGGAAGTGAATGGCTGAGTGAGGGGGGGGAAAGAGTTAATTGAAATATGGAGGTTTTAAACCAAATAAGACACAGGCTTAGTTGAAAGCATAAGAAGCATACTTGAGTCTCTTTTTAATGTCATTGTAGAAATTTATCTCCAGAAAGGAAAAACAGCTTTTAGTTACTCCAGACTGTCATGGGTGTGATTATAGTGAATTAGAAAATACATAAGAAGTGTCTCTTTTATGCAAAAACTCACCTTGAAGAAATTTAATGAATGAGTGAGGGAAGGTTCTTGTAAAGCTGCATTGAGGACTTTTGCATGAGTTTGCAGTCTTGGGAGCAGACAGATGAGAGGGAGTAATCACAGATATGAGTACATATTAAGACTATCTTCATGATGCCAAAGGTTTAGGTGAGATTAGAATTAGCCCCTTTAGCTTTGAAGCATTTTGCTGAGCAGTTTTAGATCAGACCATACAGACTTATACTTTAATAAGAATCCACATATGTTATCTAACTGTTCAGGAGGAAGTATAGATATGTGATAAAACCAGAGCTATAGCATTACAGGCTGCTAAATGCATTCCCTAAATCTGGAGGAGTTTATTTCACAAGAAAAAGGCTTTGCATTCCAAGTAAATGGGATCCTGCAGCTCTGTAGGGAATAGCTTTAATTGGAAAGTCACATTCCTTGCCTGCCATGTAAATAAATCAAGGTACTTGAATTTAGTCATGGCCTTTGTCTAGTTTGAGGCCAACACCAGCCCAAAGTAATGCTGTGAAGGTTAGAAATAGCACAGTGGAATCAATCTTGACATTAATACATATGTAACACTACAGGCAACACAGAACTGGGATTGAAGTAAACCCCATTATCTATAGAACATATTAATACAGGAAAAAATAAATGCACTGGTAATGCTGTATTTGATTGGGGGTAAAATTCTGGAAGGTTATAAAACAAGCTACAACCAAGCTAGGAGAAAAATTATCCCTCTTAGCTAAACCAAAAATGTGTTAAGGCAGTTTTTATTATTTCTTAATTAATTGCATTTAACATGCAGTTACAAAAATATCACCTGCCCCCATTGAAGGCAATGGTTATGTTTCTGTCATCCTCAGTATTTTCTCACTCTGTTAAAAAATCCAGATGGTAGCTCTCCAATCACTTTAGAAAACAAGGACTAATGTCTTTAAATTATCATTGTACTATGGATATATATTGTTCTTATTTACTGCTTGCAGTGATTGGGTTCCACAATATAAAGGGCTGTACAAAGACAGCAAAATACATTCCCAAGTTTAAGATAAGCAGCAAAGTAGGGAGTAAAATAGACTATTTTTTTTTTAAATCCTTCTCTGGAAGCATAGAAGAGGATATCAAAACTCCCACGGATACTCTCCTTTATCATTCCAGCTGTTTTGCTGTTTGCTGTGTAGATGTGTCCTTGGTGAAACCATGGGGAAATATATGATTTTGCCATATCTCCATTCCCAAAATATCTCAAATACATTAGGGGAAAATCATTAATAAAGTGACACTTTGAAGCTTCTGTATTGCATTTATAAGATGAGTTTAGTTAATCTACTGTATCAAACTAGTTTATAAACTGGAAAATGTCATGGTTTTCATAGCCACAGTTACATTTTCTCTTTGACTCCCCATGGCTATACATTGACATATAACTGTTTTACTTAAAGAAACACTTACAAAAGTTTATGTTACACTTCCCAGGAGTATGAGCTGTACTATCAAATAATGATTTATTTCACTTAGCTTTATAAACTTTAGGCATGAAGCCTAAATGAGTGCTCCAATCTTCCTCCATAGCCAATAGACAGAGGCTGACTCCAGCAAGGTGTGCAGAAGTTTCATACAAACTTACACCTAAATCTCACATATCTAAATACAAATGAGCATCATCCCTTTTACTAAGGTAATGGAAGACCTTATGTCTGGTTTAAGAGCAGGAATCCTCCTGCTATAAGATGACAGCCACAGGGCTGCTGTCAAATAGCAAACATTTTCCTTGAACCTAAGAAAAACAACTGCCTGAGTTTTTGAAATCAGGAATTATTTCTCTGAGGAACCCTCAATAAGCAGCATTTCCCTATTCATAAACACTGAGTATATGTGCCAAAGAACAAGAGCTTTATTACGGGAACTAGAAAAACTACATGAATGATAACTAAGTGTACTCTCTGGTAGCTTTGCCAGCAGCCCAAAATCCCAATGCCTTTTCATTCTGGTGATCAAGTAAAAAGAAAGCACCCTTAACTGTCTAACATTTCTTTTTCAGGGTTTGTCTACACTACCATGTAATTTAGTTCCTGAGATCATGGCAGGCACTAAATCCTTACTGTCTGCATTGTGGGGATGTTATTTTGCATTTGGAATTTCTTTGGCAGTAAAGCAACTAGTGACACAAATCTTCCATGCAGTCTGTATCAGGGACCCCACCACATCTACAGGGCTGCACCTTTACCCTCAATGGTCTTTAAAGACAGAAAGTGCTGCAGACTACAGGACTTGTGAAATGCACCAATGCAATTAAAAAAAAACAACCAACCAACCAACCAGTTAAGTGCCCTGCAACACAACTCAATCCATTTTCAAACTGAATTTCACTTAACAAAGAACCCCACAAAAACTCTCAGAAAAAAAAAGAAAATGAAATCACTGTGTCTCAAGGCAATGTGGTTACTCCCTAGACACTGACACCCCTAAGCTGATGCTGTTGGGGCTGCCTGAGGCAGCAGTGTCCAGCTGCAGCCTGCAGGGAAGGCTGGCTCCTGCACAAGCAGTGGGCCCCAAACAAAGATGGTGTAAAAGTGCTGGCAGAGGCAAAGGACAAGGGAGGGGCCTTTGTATAGGTTCCAGATGGTTTATTGCAGGTGCAGAGAACAGGGACAAAGGCCTGGGATATGGGAAACACATTATTTTATACGGGAATGGATCAAAGGGAAACAACCAATGTGGATCGACTGAGGAGGAGGAGATAACAGGGGATTAATCAATAGGGGTAACTTAGGGGGGGGGGGAATTAGATGAGTAGACCAATGGGGCATCAAAGAAGGGAGAACTTTCCAGAACTAATACATAAGCAACTAGGGGAAATACACAAACATGAGTTTATACATAAAACTCCTAAACTTAAAACATGTAAACCAAGAACCACTAGGAAAATGGGAACTTGCTGTAACCAGGGAGCTGAGGGTTAGACCTTTGTGTTCTGGAGGCCTGTCCATCAGTTCTCTGAATGCTCTGTTGCAGTGGCCACTGCCATATGCACCACAACATTAAGCCAATTTGAAAGGGACTAATCTTGATCAGCAGAAGTGTTTTCCACTCTTTACCAGTTTGCTTAGGGGTATGGTTAACTCCTTGGGTGTGATGCATTTAGCAGTAGGGGTGCAACCTAAGGACTGCACAGTACACTAAAACCTGTGCACAATGTGTTGGTAGTGCATTTCCAGTGTCCTGAGGTACAGACAGATCTGTCCTCAATTCTTTACACTTTGATGCTCAGTGGTGCTAGTTTTAATGTTTGACTACATAAAAATCTGAGGAATTCACCAAGTGATGGTGCTCACTCTCAACCAAATGATCATTTTGGCAACCAAAATCCTCACAGATGTACATCAATAACATCCAGGAATTTTAGGTGGAGATAGTAAGGATGCACTGTTTCTCAAAAGCAAAAATTATTCTCCTTTCCTCTGCTTTCAATTATGATGCCTAATCAGTTCTGACTTTTACTCTGTCTACGATAATTCCCAAAGTGTCATGGAGATGATCAGGAAGAAAATTCCTCAAAACATTCTCTTTTTGGAAGTTATTCAAAGTCTCACTCATACTGGGATGTGGCAGAAAACACCTACTATATGTAGTGTAACTAAGAGGAGCTATGGTGATAAAAACCTGATGAACAAGTTTTTTTCCACCGAAAAATTCTCTTTCAGAAACACTGGGATGTTTTGGATAAAACATTTAATTTCAATGGCATTTCTGATAGAGTTTTAAATAATTTTCTTTAATTTTGTTTCAATAGAATCATAGAACGGTTTGAGTTGGAAGGGACCTTAAAGCTCATTTCCTTCCAACACCCCTGCCATGAGCAGGGACATGTCCCACTAGACCAGGTTGCTCAAAGCCCCATCCAACCTGGCCTTGAACACTTCCAGAGGTGGGGCATTCACCAGTTCTCTAGAAAAACTGTTCCAGTGTCTCATCACACTCTGAGTAAAAAAAAAAAAATATTATGTCCAGATGGCTTCAAAATAAAGTTTCCAGAGGAGAGACACCTCACACCATCCTACCAGTTTAATGCCAGTGTCTATTTTTAGTGTGCTTTCTTTTAAACATTATATTTCAATTTCACTGAAGCTTCAATTATTTAATTTTTTTAAAGATTGATTTTTAAACTGTATCACTGCCTGCTACATTTGCAGTAACAACATGAGCCATCTTGACACCAACAAAATAAAATATTCTGACCAATTATAGAATTCTCTAAAATGCAATGTTTTCAAATACTTCTTCCTCATAAATTTAGAAATTGATGTAGTCTACTGAGTTTTAGGAGAAGTGTGAAAATGTCAGAGTCTTTCACTGGAAGAAAAATTGTTAACAATGATCTTAATAGGCAGAGAAAGCAGTTTGCTATCTGTCCACCCACTGGTGGGAGTCCATCCATTGCAGAGGGCACTGCTTCCTAGCCTTAGGTGGAAGAGAATTGAGTTGCCTTGCTGAAGTCAGGGTTGTGCAATATACCAGTGTCCCAGTGCACATTCTTGTCACTCACCATGGATCTGTAACCAGAAGGTTTAATAAAGTGTAACTAAAGGACACAGCACCTTCTTTGGCAGCTGTCTGGACTGGGAGGGCTGAAGGGAGGTGAGATTCCTTTATAAACTACAAGTGAGAAACTATCCCTGTAGCCATTGGGATAGGAAGCATTTTAGAAACATAACCAGAACAGTTAAATGATAGTGAGGTTTTGGAGCATATTCAGCTCTGTGCTGAGGTACCACATTATGCTTGAAATTGTCACTTATATTTTATAAGCCACATAGAACAGAAAAAAAGGAAGTCAGGAGGAAGCACTTCTGGGATGGGAGTTTGAGACACAGGGATATGGAGGTTATGTATGAGGTTTCTCTCAGTGATAGGAACTGTCATGACTCACCTCAGAAGAAGCTGAAGGGAACAGACATCCCTGTGTCCCCAAGCACCGTGGCACAGGAACAACCATCAGTGCAGCAGGTAGGTGCACATCTGGGCAGGAGTGCAGTCCTTGGGCTCAAGGACACGGTAACTGCAAGTCATTAAGTCTGTGTAGAGACAGATGAGCCATCAGAAACGCTGCACTACAGCTTCTCTTAATGAGTTTTAGGCAGAGACGATATTTCTCAGTGTTATTATCCCATTAGTGAAAGATGCTGCTGCCTGAATTAAGGTGCAAACGAGACCGTGTACCAAAGTCAATAATACAGGAAGTGTGAGGTAAAGAGAAGGAAGGAAAGAGAGGGGCAGGGAGTGGGGAGACAGGGGGAGAGAGAGAGAACAAGCAGAAGATAGTGACCACTTGTGAATCCAGCAGTGTTTTATCGGTCCTTCTTCACCCTGGGCTTCTCGGTGCAGGACTGGGGGGCTGGAGCTGTTCTTTGCAGGTACCACCCTTATATGGTCCGAGTTCCAGGTTTCCACAGGGCAAAGATGCCATTCCCATAACTTGGGGTGGTGTATGAGCAGCTGCTTCCTTTCCCAGTTTGTCACAGTGAGAGTTCTGTCTGGATGCCTTAGCTCAGTTGGTTAGAGCATGCTGCCAGTGATGTGAAGGTTGTGGGCTTGGTCCCCAAAGGGACCATTTATTTAAGAGCTGGACTTTATAGTATTTGTGGCTCCCTTCCAACTCAGAATATTCTGTGATTCGTTGTTAACCAGGACGTGCTAACCAGATCTCGCCATCAGCACTTTCCTGTTGCAAATTCCTCCCTTCCATGCTAACCTCAAGTAACTAAGCTGTGGTGGCTTAGTTACTTCTAAGTTGGCAAGTTACTTTTGTGGCCTTGACACTGCTTTGAGACAGGCAGACATATATTTTTAGTCCTTATACTCAATTCCTGCCATAAATTTTTCAATGTTGCTGCTAAGTGTAAGAAAATGTCTGCTTGGCTCCACCTCTGAGGAGGCAGCATTCTAGGTGGTCCCTATGGCACACCAAATCTGATGGCTTTTAAAGTGTTCTAGAATCCCTTCAGAGGACAAAATGGATATTTAAATGGAAAATAGTGATTATTTGTCTCTTTTTTCTACCTAACACAAGCCTTTGGAAATAAAAATAATTTCATGAATCTTGATTAAAATAACATCAAAGCTTCTAAAATGTTTCTCCTGCTAGTTAGTCACTTTAGGAAATAGAAAAAAAAAAGGAGTTATATTCTCTAGAAAGAAAGTGCACTTGCTTCACAATTCTTATTGTTCCTGCCTGAAAGAATCCTACTAATCTTAAAATAAAGCACATTGGGGATCCATAAACCTTCAAAGTATGTAATATATTTCAGAAATACTGTTCATAAGCTCTGTTTTTTTGATAAGCAATATTTGTGAGCACGAGATCATTCTGCACATCACTCCTAACTCCCTCTCACAACAAAATCCAAAGGAAGAATCTAAAAATCTGCCCAAGCATCAGCTATGAATTCAGCAGCACAGAAATATTGCAATTCCTTTTCCTCCTACTCTTGTGGCTCGGTGATCCAATTTATGTTATCTATTTTACAGTGACCAGCAAAGGAAGTTTTTCTTCTGGTTTTGGAAAAAATTCATAGCAGAATACAGGAACAACTGTGTAGATACAATCCATGGCTATGTTTTAAAAGTGCATGGACCATAAAGAAGACTAAATTTTGTCTACTGGTTATATCTTGGGAAAAGGCTGGCAAATTGAAAACACTTCATTGTGAGTTTATTCTATAGAAATACTCCTTCGCTTCAGTGAAGCTTCTGTGCTTTGAGATCCACAGTAGAGAAAGACCCTCTATAAATACAAAGCTTCTTCTACTGTGCTAATTTTTAAATAAAACCTTGAGAATGATTTCTGTCTCATGTGCTGTACCACTGGACAATGTGGTAAAGAGTTTCAGGAAGAGGCCAGTCCTTGCTTGACTTCTATATTATGGTTTTATTCTCTTCTGCTCTGTCCTTAGAAATGTGACATGTTGTGGCATGGCCTGACAAAGGCACAGCCTGCTCCCACAGGAATGCTCTTTGTGAACCCACATGGGTGGGAACTGATGCTGAGAAAGTTTCACTTTCATGGGGAAGTTTCAGAGAAGCAAAGAGACAATAGAGATCTCTAGCTGGAGGTGTCAAACCACACCTTTGAAATCTGCAGCAGGAATACTCTGGCAAGTGTAGGACTACTGTTAGCCATCAGAGCAGACAGCCTCTTCTGAAGAGCAGTGAGGGCGTACCTGACTCCCTGTCAGGGCCAGGGGCTGCCTTCGTACCATGGCAGCTCGTGCACCCTCTGCCCTGCAATGTACTTTGTCTGCTCAAGGATACAGTCCTGTTGTTACTCATTTGCAGGATTCCTGCTGAATCCAGTACAAAGTTTTGAATTGTGATGGAAATAACCATTACAGAAAAAGTAGTCATTTCTTCCTGGAGCTCTAATCAGCTCAGTCATAATTACAGTACATGTGTTGTTACTAGATTATTTGCTAACACACACGTGCCTGCACACTCTCTGATAAAGTAAGGACATGCTGGCATTTCTCTGAGATGTTGACAGAGAGACAATGTGTGCAGGCTGAGGCATTCTAACTACATTGTTGTTGTAACTCCCTGCATTATCATCAAGGATTGAGAACAGAGGAGGTCAAACCCACAGGTTATTCAGCCTTATGGCTGCTCTGATTTAGAATGTTTGTTTAATGCTTCATTGCAGAAACAAAAGGAAATTCCTGCCATAGTGCTGAACTGGCCACTGTGTATCATTTTGTCCATTCAAAATGCTAAATTAATTTAAGACGTTATGTGTGGATTGCTCGCTAATGAATTTCATTCCTATATACATCATCCTAAGGCTTCTGCTCTGTGTTTAATTTGCAGTGAGTAGGCAGATTACTTTTTATTATTTACTCTAAGTCACAGATTTTTATTATCAGATGCCAAAGTGTGGCTGGCTTGCTTTGTGCTTTACACAAATACTGAAACAATTCAACATGGAAATTCAACCAAAGTGCAATTTCACCATGAAGACTCAGCTTATATTATTCAATGATTTTATTTTATACCATAAATATACAACCACCTATAGATCAGTAATAGTATCTTGAGGAACCCTCAGATATTTTTATTCTGAATGTCTGTAAGAGAGCACCTGGCTTTGTATGTTAGGCTTCCTATAGAAAAAAATACTCAATTTGAGAAAAAAAAAATTGTTTGAGACAAAATGTCAAGTACCACAGATTTGCTGTAAATGTTCCCTGCAAATCATTTCTGTATAGCACTTTCAGTCAGGAGCCTGAGGAGGCCAATTTAGACTCAACTGAATGCTAAAGGAGTGACTAGAAAATTGCAAACCCCTCATTAGTCTGCTGTGCTTACTTTCCCACTGAAGCCATCTTCCAGATTCTGCATATGCTCATAATTTAAATTATATCTGAAAATGGTAAAATTCTACAAGTCCAGTGATGAATATATTCCCAGGTGTGCTCAGATCATGTGAACTTCTGTGTTTACAAAGAAGTCAGAAGCATTGTTTAACAGAATATAAATCAGCGCTGCCTTTCCCCTTGATAACTCTTAAGAAGACAAAGCCTGTTCCATATGATCACCATTATCATGAGTTTATTACTTATGGAAAATAAATGCTTGGCCTATGCTTGGCACTGATCCCTTTCCAAGGTGATAAAGGGTAAAGCTACTTAAGGAATTGATCTACTAGACAGAAAATCAGCTCTTGCTGGCACGCCAGGAGAAGTTCTGTTAGCAAAATTCTGCACATCCTAGATGGAGGCAATGATTCAAAATTAAACCTGCATAAATAACGGAGGATTCATTGTGGGATAAACCAGAATATGGTGCTTGACTTCAGAATAAAGGAGGAAATGCTTCATTTATGAGCTATATAGCCTTTAACATAAACTTTTTCATTCTAATTGTTGTTAATTTAAAATTGAAAAATTATGTTTAAAAAAAAGTCAATCATATGATAAATGGAAAAAAAAATTCTTACATGAAAATTCCTTTTATGTTTTTCATTTTCTGTTGTTTAAACAGACCCTATCTACTGAAGTATTCAAATTACTGGCTAAATGTATTATTTGGTGGAGAAAATACATTGTGATCTACTCTGATTCCTTGCTGTCAAAAGCTCACACTGACAGAGGAGAGAAGATCACAGTGAGGGTTTTTCTTCCACTGAGCTTTCACAGATCCGAGGCTGCTTGAAGTGGCCCAGTTCACCTGGGTTTGCCTGGGTGGCAGAGAGCAAGTGCCTGAGTTCATCCTGCCCCTCAGGGCTGTGACTCTGTCCTGCTTCCAGGCATTTCTGTGGAGCACCATCCTCAGCTGCCACTGAGGGCTGTGGCTGAGTCCAGCATGGACAATTCCCACAGGAATTGCAGAGGGGCTGACACCTGTGTCAGAGAACCACTGTTTTAAGCCCAACTGTATAAGCCCTCCTGTTTAACTGTTAGAACACAAGAACGGTCACCAGTCATAACCTTTCCTAGCTGTAGAACCAGCTGGTGCTATCACTCCCATTTGTTCCTGTGTGACTTGGTTGCTTTCCTGAATGATAATTTATAAGTTAAAACAACGACATCAAAAAATGGTCAGAACAGCCTGATTTTCCTGAGATTACTTTTGTGTGCTTTGCCTAGTAGTATACTTTTAATTTGAAAAATTTTAATGTTCCACCATATTCAGCATTACTGTTTTTCACAGCCTAATGAATTAGGCTTTGACACACATCATGATAACTGTCCAACTCATCATCTTTCCTCCTTATATCCCATTACTCCTAATTACTGTTTTGTGCATCAAATACTCAGCATCTCTGTGATTTTATAAGGCAATTAATTTTACACATTACTGCCAACACGTTTTTTTTAACTTTTTGTCTCTGTAATCTGAAAGCATTTCTGTTACTTTGTGTCAAGCCACTGCATGAGCATTTGCACTACTAAAACCCAACACATAGGACAAGGTAACAGAGACATTCAACATAACACACCAAGTTCTCTGCCAGCTTGTTGCAGGACTTAAGACTTTCCTAATAATACACAAGCCATAACAAATTTTACACCTGCATTCATACCTGAGCATCAGCAATAAGATGTGAGAGTAAAGTGTGATAAAGCAGGCTGGATTTTTCAAGTTCACTGAAACCAGCTGAGTCCTCTTATACAAAATAGCTGATTGTTTGTTCATGCCCTGTTTTAGAGAGGAGAAGAATCCATTTTTTATGGAGACTAATTAAGTTCCCAACACTCTTGAAATTGCTTAATATTTAATAAGATTAGCATTTTTTATTGAATATTTATATCAATATTTACATTAATTATATTTAACAGTTATTAAATAACCTTTGAACAATTATTTGTACAGCTGGTACGTGGAGTTTCTTTAATAACCTGAGACTGCTCCTGTGAAGGAGCAAGGTATGGAGCTTTGCACATTATTGCTCCCACAGCAGACATGCTGTAAAAAGTGCAGTTTATTGCTGCCAGAAATCTTGGTGACCAAATGTAGAATGGAGTTTTCATTAAAGCTAGAAATGAAACTTCTAACATCAGGTCCTGGGTAGCATCCTCTGTGAATTGATATTGATCTTGGATACCCCATAACTGTCTACATCTCTGGATAGGATGTAATGTACAGGTCATTTTCAGTTACCAGGGTCTAAATCTGCTCTTCAAGGGAATTAACAAAAGCTAGCAGTCTGGTTTTTTAATTATATGTCATCTAAAAAGTACAGGTCTGATGGCTAAAGACATGTCTGGATAAGGCACAGGGCAGGTTGAAGGTGTTTCATCAGTCTTTGTGCACAAGGAGAGCCATGAGAGAGGGGAGTGGGAGCAGCACTTGGAGGCAGGGATGCCACCAGCGCTTAAGGCAGGGGTTCCTCTGGCCAGCAGGACCTTCCAGTGGAGCTGGGGACTCAAAACAATTTATATAGATTCTAGTTCTGGTTTCCATAATTACTCTTTTAAACCCCTCAGGAATCATTCATAGAGATTCTGGGTTCAGAGACCACAGTTAAAACAAACAGGAAAACAAAACCAAAAAACCCACACCAACAAAACCTTAAGCCTGATGCAGCCAACTGTTGAAAGCAAGCTGGCTTGGACTAGGTCTAGAGATAAAGAGCTGTAAACAACATGCCCCTGCTTGGGAGATGGGCATCATCCCAGACACAGAGACCCTGAACCCCCCTAGAAGGGTCCCGAAGCCCTGCTTGGCCTCCAGCTCTCCATCCTCCCTATTTCACACTCAGAGAATGTTCCAGGGGCAAGGGGGCCCCCACAGATCTGCTTTCTCACAGCTGGTGTGTCAGCAAGGGTACACTGCTGTCGGTGTTGGAAAACCAAATTACAGATGGGGAATGGGAAAAGTCAAGTCCTTGTTGTCCAAAGAGACCTGGGAAGGAGGGGGGCTGCACCTCTTTCCTTGCCAAAGCAGGGCATTCACGGGCAGAAGATGGAGGAGTAAATCACAAGCTCTCAAGATCTGCTCCCGTTACCTGCATTTGCTCTGTCTCTGTCAGGGTCCTGCTCAGGGGCTGCAGCAGCTCGGTGCTAATGCAGAAATGATGCAGTGTGGACAAGGTTAGACCAGCATAGGCCATTTCAGATGGTGGGAGCACAATCAACTTATACCTACAAGTAGGTTTGATGACAGGCTACTGTGATGGAATGTTAATTAGAATATTTGTTTCTGCGGTATTTGCAAATTATCCAACAGGTTTTGGCTTTATTGACCTGCTATTTTCAGCATCCAATGCAAATTGAGAATGGTTATACTAGTTAAAACTGAGTTCAGGACAATATGATACATTCACTGATTTTTTACATAATAATTAACTGATGTCTTTTGGTAATAAACCTTATATATTTTAATAACCTTAGCAGCTCTCCATCATTGGCCCATATATTTCTTTAATTTAATAAGAATTTGCAAGTTAGATATTTTTCTGTATTTGCACAGGCTATGTCAGTTCCTAAAATAATAAGAGTAATTTCCCCATGGTGTGATGCTTGCCTGTGTCTGTGACAAAAAATTAGAAATGTGTTTGCACCTACATATTCAAGCACCTCAGAATAAAAGCAAAACTCCCAATGATAATTTGAGTAACAATGACTAGGTGGCTGATTAATACATAAATTAATTATGTGAGTCTGGCAGTGGTATGTCAATTAACAGCTCATCAGTTAAAGTTTTAAAATGTAAATCTTCTTACTTTCTCTATTCAGTTAAATAAGGAATATAGAGATGAAATTGTGCATGAGTAGTCATGAATAATTGCAAAAACTATATTCCAGTTAAAAAGTCAGTAACCAAATGAATCTGACAGATACCAATCAAGTAGTGGTAGCTCTTTTCTAGCAATTTTGTTCCTTAGTGGTCTTCAGGCATGTTAAATTCACATGAAATCCATGCAAGTCGTAAAGAACCGGGTGGAATAAATTAAGAAAAACCAATAAAAAGTTAATCAAATATTACATTCTGAAGGCTGAACAAAACTGCAGTTATGCACCTGTGTGCCTCTAACAGTGTGTCTACAAGGAGCTGCTATTGCAAAGCACAGTTAGAATTATCCATTAGAACACAATTATTATTCTGTGTTATCTTCCTGTCTTCCATTCAAGCTCAGAGCTGTAGGCAGAAACACAGAGGAGACAAGTGCATCTGAGCCCTGCTTATGATTTTGGTCCTGCTTTTAAAGCTCCTGTGGAAGCAGAGTGGAGTGGTCACAGTAAGGGACAGATGGCAGGGAGAGTAGCCATCAGAAAGGCCCCAAAAAAGGGGTCTATCCTGGCATCCTCTGTCTGCAATGCTGATGTCCTACACACTGAAACATTGTCATGCACTTGGCTTGGTTGGCAGGGACTCGAGAAGTCCAAGGCTGATTTAAACCAAAGTTAAGTAAATAACGAAGTTCAGAATTTGAATATTTTTTCTTTTTCCTCCCCCCACCTCTGGTTTCTTTCAAAACTTTGCCTTATTTTTAAAAATAGATGCAATCTTTTTTAGGATACTGAATTTACAGCTTTATGACCTCAGATTCTATGAAATTAGATGAAAAATTTTATCAACCTAAAATTTTCTTCCTAGAATCAGTAACTATACCACAAAATCTGGGGATTTTCTCAGAGAATTAGTTCTATAATGGGGCACAGGGAAAAATAAAGAGAGTAATTTTTAAGTCCTCTCTGGGTCTGAAGCATCTCTAAAGTCAGGTACTGGCAGGCAAATAAAGTATGTCTTCTCCAATGCCTGTGTGCTTGATAAAGCACCAATAAACTTAATTGCCTTTGCAAAGCACTGATACAAAGAATAAAAAATATGTGCCCACGTATGGCTCCCATTTTGCAGTGAGTTACTTACGCATTCTTCTTCATTCTGTGTGCTATATAATCAGGAGCTGCATCTTGGAATTCACAGCAACTCTCCTCTCTGTGCTGAACATTTATGAGATTTATTACAATTTTTATAGACATGGTAAATAAATATTAACTGGGAAAGTATCATAAAATATAAAACTCATCAACAGATGCTGATTAAGGAGAATTGTTTTATAAGCTTTATATATTTTTTCATTTAAAGTTTAGAATTGCTGGCTTATTAGAGAAGGATTCATATGAGAAAAGTATGACAAGGGAAATAGTAGCAGAAGGGAATTGTGGACATCAATGGAAACATATACTCTGAAAAACCTTTACATCCGACCATTGTTCAATAGAAAATAGTAAAAGAGCTTATTTAATTTGACATAATGTATTATAAATAACACTTTTACTATAGCCAAAATCTGTGACCAGGCTCATTGGAAGTAATCATTTTCATAGTATCATAGAATGGTTTGGATTGGAAAGGACCTTAAAATTATCTTGTTCCGACTCCCCTCCAGTTTTCTGAAAGCCCTGTCCAATCTGGACTTGAACACTTCCAGGGGTGGGATACCCACAGCTCTTCTGGGTAACCTGTTCCAAGGTTTCAGCAGCCAAGAAACTAAACCTCATTTAGCTCTACTTCAACTTGATACAACTCTTTTCTGGGTCATCCCACAACATGTCAGGAGCTGAAGGGTACAGCAGACCTTCACACCATGTAGAAAATGATGGAGACATTCAGAAGGTAGAATGCTTTTGAGGTATCAGGCTTTGTGGCTAGGGCCAAAGGGACTTTGTTGAATGAATCCTACTAGCCCATAGATAGATTTTGCAGTTGTGTTTATCCACCTTGTTCTCCAATTGCAAATATGAGCCTTCAAAGTTGAACAGTTCAAGGAGGAGATGTTGCTCCTGGAACTGCTTCCTTTGTAGTGCTGAATGCCTGTTTCATGCCTTCACCTCCCAGACGTGGGGACTGGGGAACGGTGGCTGTGAGCCAAAATGAGAAGCAGGGTCCAGGGTAGGAAAATTCTTGCAGCAAATTCCTGTTCCCTGATCTTTGGCAACCTGAGCTGCCACAGAGCACAGCTGCCTTGGCCATCAACTGCAGAAGAGCTAATGCCTGTGTCTCCAGGAACAGCCTGTGTTTCTGCAGCTGAGCTGGTAAGCTGTAGCTGCCACAGGCAGTGGGTTTGCTGCATTAAGAGCTCCACACTCAGCTATAAAAGTAACCTAATTGCTGTTGGACAGAGCATTTAACACACAGCGAGTTCACTTCTGCAGAAGCGAATAATTGCCATGCACCATTTTACACTTAGAGGGTCAGATTTTGTTGTGTTAAAATTATACAGTTCAAAAGCAATTGGTTTTCCTCTGGCGCACAGCAATTTGGTTCCAGTGTGGGATAACATAACCAGCAACACTTCACTGCAGCATTGACTCAATGCAGTATTCCTGGGGAACCGGTCAGTATAAATCCATAGCTCAGGGATTGATCCCAAGCCACGTTTCTGTCACTGTTTCCAACAGGCTCTAACTCAGGACCTAAAAAAGAAACCCGTGGTGAAAAACCAGAGAGCTGAGTGTATGTCCTACACAATTCAGCTGACTATTCCCATGCTCAGCAGCTGATAGTTTAGGGCTGCAGTATTGATTTGTGTTACTGTACTTTATAGCTAGTATGTTACAAGATTAATTTTGTGCTACTCAGCATCTGCTTTCTCCTTGGGAAGTTTTGTAAAGAATTCTGCTGACTATAAAGAATCGACTTTTTCTTTTTTTTTTTCCAAACCAGCTGAACACATTCTTTATACCCTGCCCTCTCAAAGCATAGCATGACAGATACTGTTAAGATGATTATTCTATATACTTACATGTGCTTCTGTGCTCACAGACAAACAGCTAAAGTCCTATTGGTACAGTTCAGCATCCTTGTTCAGTCTTTCTTCTCTCACTTACTTCCAGCCAACATAACTGTGATAGATTATTATTCTGCTAGGGTAGGCTATGGCCCCTGTCCAAAAAATGATATAAATCTATACACTTTTACAGATGAGTACTATTTTCTTCTTGCATTTACTTGTACTTTTAAATGGGAAATAACAGAGACTGGCTGTAGGTAAAAGGGTGGATATTTAGTTCAAAAAATAAATTTATAAATAGCTCAATAATAAAAAATGTG
>JACBWW010000999.1:0-17431 GCA_020086605.1 Lanius collurio | reverse complement strand
TGTACCCTTGAAACCAGGTCGCCTGCCTTCACCTCGGAAGGCAACATAAGTGGTGCCGAAACGCGGGAGGAAAAAATCGACTCCGGTGACGGGATTTCACCTGGACGAGAAACAGCGGCCGGAGCAGGCCAAGCCTGACTCCAGGCGGGGGAGACGTCCCCGTACCAGCTATCGTCATGGACGCAATAGCTAAGGTAATCGAATCAATTTATAAGCAGTGGGGAATTCAGTGTGGGCTCAGAGATTTTAAACTTGCGTTAGCAAGGCTTCTAGAGCTTAGGGTGATTGAACGCCCTGTAGAAATATTACATTCGGAGGTTTGGGAGAGATGTACAGCTGCATTAGCTGAGGATACTAAAGCCTCAGGCAGCGGTAAAACCCTTAAAGCGTGGGGGAAGGTGGAAAAAGCTTTAAGCGAGGCGATAGAGGAACAAGAGACGTGGAGTGCGGCGCGTGTGTATTTATTGAATACCCCGAGGGTCGGGATTGGGGCGACCACGCAGACCCCCCCCGAGGGCGATTTCCCCTTGAATAGAGACCCACCGGGACCAAGCATGTTTTCCCCCTCCCCGAGCCCGATATCAAACTCCCCGGGCCCCCCAGAGAACCCCCTGACCCCCCTGCCAGTCCCGTCGAGCCCAACCCCTCCGGCAGAAACCTCCCAAAAAGTCGCGTTATCCCAATCCGTTTGCCCGCCGCCGACCACCGATTCCGGGCGGGAAGTGCAGCTGCGTGCGCGGCTCTTTTGGGGAGATCTGACGGAGGAAGCCAGAAGCGCGGAACAAGCGGCGATGGAGGAGGCGCGGGCGCCCCCCGACTCGCCATGCGGTTTGAAAAATGGCGCCGGCTGCGGAGGGGATGGGCGGGGCTTGGATATCTGGGGCGGGCGCGAGTATGCGCATGCGCGAGAAGCAGAGACTCGTATGCTCAGACAGGAGCTGCTGGCTTCTGCAAACGCGCCTGCGCGGGGGAGCGGCAGAGAGCGCATGCCCGATCGGGAGCCACGCCCAAAGCCGCCGCCATATAAGGCAGAGACCTCCCCTTGCGGGAGGCAAGGCAAGCCCAGGGGGCGGGAGCGGCACCACCCCCGGGGGGAAGAGCGGGGCCGGAGCCGGACAAAAAGGCGCGGCAAACCGGAAGTGCACTGGCACTCGACTTCCGCCTCTGAACAGAGTCAGAGCAGCTCCGATGACTCTAGCGAGACGTCGGAGGCTGACTCAGGCTCTGAATCAGAGGAAGCTGAAGTAACGTGGTTTAAAGCAAAATCGAACAAAGCTTCAAACCATATTAAAAAGCAATCACGATGCAAACTTACTGACTGGGGACAAATAAAGATAGCTTGTGCTGAGTGGAAGCCCTCGGCTTCAATTCACGCTTTCCCGGTCAGAGTTACGGGGGCAGAAGGAAATCAGCAGAGAACATACAGCCCCATAAATGTCAAAGATATACAAGCAATTGTCAAAGCGATTTCAGAAAAAGGATTAGACTCTGCTATGGTCTCTACCCTAATAGATGGTGTGTTCTGCAATGATGATTTATTACCCTTTGACATTATACAAATAACCCGTATGATTCTTGATGGTGCTGGATTAATTATTTTTAAACAAGAATAGAGAGATAACCTCACAAAACTATTGGTCCAGGGTTCTGGGGCGGGGCAACAACTACAAGGCTCCAGCTTATCCCGGCTAATGGGGAAGCACGATGATATGATAACTCCCCAACAGCAGGCCATGCAGCTGCGTGCTGAGGAAGTCAGGGCCACGACTAGAGCTGCGAGAGAAGCCATCAGAACGGCTTCCCGTATGGTGGCCAAGCCATCTCAGTGGCTGACCATAAAACAAGCAGAGAGTGAAAGCTTCACGCAGTTTGTAGACCGCCTGCAGGCGGCGATAGAGGCCTCCACCCTGCCTGCAGAAGCCAAGGGTTCTGTGCTAGCTGACTGTTTAAAGCAGCAGAGCAATTCTATCACCAGAGACATTCTACGCTCTCTGCCAATCGGGGCCAGTGTGGCTGATATGATTAAACATGTTATAAAAGAAGAGCAGTTTACACCAATCCAAGCCGCTGTCCATGCCCTAACCAGTGCAATGGCATGTTTCAAATGTGGCCAGGCGGGACATGTCGCAGTAAGCTGCCCCACGCCCACTCAGCCCTCCCCGGCGGTTCCCCCGACCCAAGCACGCCCGAGAGGTCCATGCTGGGTCTGCGGGAAGAAGGGACACTTCGCTAAGGAATGCAGGTCCCGGGTCCAGGGAAACGGGAGAGGGAGGGGGCGTGCGGGCCGCACTCAGCCCCCTCCCACAGCGAATGCACGGCGGCCCGCCCATGCCAACCCCCAGTGGGGCGGGGGGCCGTTATACCCTGTGCCCCCCCAAGAGGCAGCCAATTTTGCACCCCTGCCAGCGATGCAAATGCAGAATTTCGCAACATCGCAGGCAGCACTCTCGCACCCGCCGCAGCCACAAGCCGCGCTTGTGCCGCAAAACCAGCAGGAGGCGCCCCAGAGCACAATCCCTGGGTGGCCCTGGCAATGAATATAGGGACAGAGCCTCCGATGGTGTGGGGTGCATGCCGCCTTTATGGCAGTCGGGACCCCCACATCATAAAGCTCCAATTTTGGGCAGACACAGGATCCGATTGTTCAATTTTTCCCCAAGCACACTGGCCCCGGCACTGGCAATTAACAGAAGTCCCCCCAGTGAACAGAGTGGGGGGAGCAACCCGAGCGTGGAGAAGCACCCAATTAGTGGCTATAACACTCCATACAAAAAAGGGACCAGAGCAGACCGTAGCTGTCTACCCCTACGTCCTGCAAAACTCCCCACCCCTGATAGGGAGAGATATCCTCTCCATGCTGGGAGTCAAGATTACAAATTTATCATAAGGGCCACTGCTGTCCACCCACCGCTGCCGATTAAACTGACCTGGAAATCATCAGACCCTGTCTATGTTGAGCAGTGGCCCCTGTCAAAGCCTCGAATGGCAGCTTTGCTGGAACTAGTTGACCGTGAGCTGCAAAAGGGTCACATAGAACCCTCTGTCAGCCCGTGGAACACCCCTGTATTTGTGATCCCCAAAAAGTCTGGAGAAAGCTATCGTCTCATCCACGACCTGAGAGAGGTGAACAAGACAGCCCGATCCATGGGCCCGGTTCAGACACTGCTGCCTATGAACTCAGCCATCCCCGAAGGGCGCCCGTGTGCAGTGCTGGACATTAAAGACTGTTTCTTTTCCATACCCTTGCACCCTGAGGACAAGGAACGGTTTGCTTTTTCTGTTGTGTTCCCGAACAGCAACCAGCCCAACCTCCGCTTCCAGTGGAAAGTGCTACCACAAGGCTTTGTGGACAGCCCGACCATATGCCAGATCACTGTGGACAAAGCACTGATGCCAGTCCGACGCTCCTACCCTGCTGCAACCATCATCCAATATATGGACGACATCCTGGTAGCTGCACCATCAGCAAGCCAAGTAGATCATTTAGTGTCCAAAATCACAGAAACCCTCCAGGCCAACGGCTTCGAGATCGCGAGTGCAAAGATCAAGAAAGGACCCTGCGTGACCTTCCTGGGAGTGGGGATCACAGACTCCTATGTGACTCCCCCCAAAGTGAAAGTCCGCCGAGACGTCAAGACACTCCACGACATGCAGCGCCTGGTGGGGTCTCTGCAGTGGCTCCGGAACATCATCCTGATCCCTCCTGAGGTCATGGAACCCCTATATGACCTCCTGAAAGGAAAGCACCCGTGGGAACCCAAGCTGCTGACACCACAAGCAATGAGCTCCCTGGACTTCATCGAACATCAGATGTCCACTGGCACACTTGCCAGGTGGAACCCAAGCATGCCACTCGACTTATATGTCCACTTCACACCGAAGGGAGGAGTGGGAGCACTGGCCCAAGGACCCCCCGAGAAGTCCCGACCAATCCAATGGGTAGTCCTCAGAGGACCAGCTCGGGCATTTTCCCCGGCAGTGGAATGCATCGCCAACATCATCATGAAAGGCAGGAGGCTCGCTCTGAAGCACCTGGGAACTGAGCCAACAAGAATCTACCTTCCTCTCCGGAAGCAACCAGCCACAGAATCAACCACGATATCAGAGCACCTAGCCCTTGCTCTCACCGGCTTCGGAGGAGAGATCTCCTATGCTGCCAGACCACCTTGGACTCAGCTGCTAACCATTGTGGATATAGACGTGCCTCCAAAAGTCACAGACCGACCGATGCCAGGACCAACAGTCTTCACAGATGCCTCCTCTAAAACTTCCACCGCAGTGGCAGTGTGGCAGGCAGAAGAACAATGGCATTGCATCAAAACATGTGACCCCACGCTGTCAGTACAGCTTCTAGAAGCAGCAGCAGTGGTCTTAGCATGCGGACTTTTCCGAGGAGAGCACCTCAATATCGTGACGGACTCTATATTCGTGGCAAGGCTCTGCCTAGCCATGTCAGGACCAGGAGTGTCAACATCTGCAGCAGCCCTAATGCTAGAAGAAGCCCTCTCCTCACGGCAAGGCACCGTATCAGTCATCCACGTCAACAGCCACAGCCCTATCAAAGGTTATTTCCAGACCGGCAACGACAAGGCAGACACAGCAGCAAAAGGAGTGTGGACATTGCAGAGAGCTCGCCAGCTACATGAGTCACTCCACCTTGGAGCCAAAGCACTGGCAAAGAGATGCGAGATCTCGACAGCGGATGCCAAACATGTAGTGGCCACCTGTCCTCACTGCCAGAAGTCACCTTTATGGAGCAGTGGGGTCAACCCGAGAGGCCTCAAGCCCTCAGAAATCTGGCAGTCAGACTTCACCTTTTGCCAGCTGCTAAAACCCCGGGCATGGCTTGCAGTGACTGTAGATACTTATAGCGGGGCAATCGTGGCCACACAGCACCTCAAAACTAACTCTAAAGCCACAATCCAGCACTGGCTGACTGCTATGGCATGGCTTGGTATCCCCAAGCAAATCAAAACTGACAACGCTTCCAATTTCACCTCCAAACCTGTGCAGGAGTTCGCTTCAAAGTGGGGCATCACTTTGGTGCAAGGTATCCCATATAATAGCACTGGGCAAGCTATTGTAGAACGGGCAAACCAGACCCTGAAAACCAAATTAGAAGTGTTAGCAAAGACAGAAGGGTTTAACAATTCCATTCCCTCAGGAGATCAGACACGTATACTAACAACTGCTCTACTAGCACTGAATCAGTTCCCTAGGGGGGATGAGACACACAGTCCCGCCCAAAAACACTGGGCCACTCGAGCATTAGAGGAAGGCCCACAGGTTATAATCAAAAATGAATTAGGGGAATGGGAGCGGGGCTGGAGACTGGTTCTCACGAGACGAGGGTACGCAGCTGTTAAACGGGAAGGTAAAATCAAGTGGTGTCCACTTAAGTCTATTAAACCGGACCTTAAAAATGAGCAGAATGAGACTAATGAAAACTGTGAGTTTCTGTTTGCAGGACACGCTTGTGAGGCATCCCCGTAACGCGTACACCCCTGTTCCGAAGGGAAGTGAAAAACCTCCGAGCCGCCAGACAGTACCCAAGAGTTCCGTATCGGTGAGATCCAGACATCAGTGGTGTTTCTGTGTGATTTTGCTGTTGGGGCTTGTCTCCAGAGGACAAGCCGGCCCAGATCACTATCCCCACCGGCCATTCAGGTGGGTCATACAGCACCTTTCAAACGACAGGGTGCTCAGACAAACCATCACACCGAATGCCCCATCATTTGTATTGCGCATCACAGATCTGTTTCCGGGACTGCCAAAAATAAACCCCTATTCCTCATATGCCTCACACACACTCATATCCTACTGGTGCCCAGCTTCCAACCCCGGGAAAAAGTACTGCAATTATCCGGGGTGGGGATATTGTGGGTACTGGGGTTGTGAAACCATTGTCACAGATGCCAGGCCATCAGGGCCTGGGTGGGACCCTCAGGTACCTGACGAATTTTTACAGTTCTCATGGGCACCCACCGGCTGTAAACAGCCTATCTTCTTTCAAGAAAAACCTTACAAAAACCAACATAAAACCCCTAAAGCTCAGAGATGCACCAGCTATAACATGACCGTTTTGCGACCAAACCACCCTAGTTGGACTACAGGCAGAACGTGGACAGTAGTCCTTCAAGGGTCAAAAGAGTGGGTGAATGTGCGAGTTATCAAGCTGCAGCCACCCGCAAAACGGGCGATTGAGCCCAACAAAGTTATCAAAAACTCACTAAAAGAAAAGAACACAACCCAGTCCAAAACCCTGCCCACAAAAGTTGCCCATATCCCAACAGGCCGAGCAAATACCTTACAGATAGGCCGCTCAGCCGAGTCTGACATAGACCCTATCCTTAATATGTTAGAAGCTACCTTCCTATCCCTGAACGAATCTAACCCAAATCTAACCAATTCCTGCTGGCTTTGTTATGATGTCAAACCCCCTTTTTATGAAGGAATTGCTTTAGATACCCCTTTCAGTTACTCCACAGCAGATGCCCCTCAGCAGTGCAGGTGGGACACTCCTCGCAGAGGAATCACCCTGAGTCAAGTCACAGGCCAGGGCAGATGTTTTGGCAATGCAGCCTTAGCAAAGCGGAAAGGTAACCTCTGCACCAAAATTGTCAAGCCTAACAGAAAGAATAAGTGAGTGGTCCCATCTGCATCTAGAATGTGGGTTTGTCAGCGATCTGGAGTGAGTCCCTGTGTGTTTCTTGCCAATTTCAATGATTCTACTGACTTTTGTGTTCAAGTTCTGATTGTTCCTAGGGTCCTGTACCACTCAGATGAAGAGATGTACCGTCTGTATGAAAAAACTGGCCGACTCCACAAAAGAGAAATAATAACAGGTGTAACCATAGCAGCGCTACTCGGCCTAGGGGTAGCTGGAACGGCCACAGGTGTCTCAGCTCTAGCGACCCAGCACCGAAGACTGTCTCAGCTACAAATGACCATCGATGAAGACCTGCAGAGAGTTGAGAAATCCATCTCCTTTCTGGAGAAATCGGTTTCCTCACTCTCAGAGGTAGTTTTGCAGAACAGACGAGGTTTAGACCTCCTGTTCATGCAGCAAGGAGGCTTGTGTGCCGCCTTGAAAGAGGAATGCTGCTTCTATGCAGACCACACAGGAGTTGTCAGAGATTCCATGGCAGAACTCCGAGATAGACTAGCTCAGAGACAGAAAGACAGAGAGGCCAAGCAAGGTTAGTTTGAATCCTGGTTCAATCAGTCACCATGGCTCACCACTCTTATTTCCACCCTTATAGGTCCTCTGACCATGATGCTTTTAGCTCTCACCCTTGGACCATGCCTGCTGAACAAGATAGTGTCCTTTGTCCAGGCCCGCCTGGAACGAACCAACGTCCTGTTCGTACGCCATCAACAAATGCTGTGAACCAGACTGTGAACATTGCCAGCTGTAAAACTCCTTTTCTAACTCCCCTTGCGAAATTTACTCAGGTGTACCAAAAACCCCTTTTTCCTTATTAAGTTACTACCTCATATTTAACCTTAGTGCCTATAATTATGACTACCTCGTTCATTTATAAAAGAAAGGGGCGGTGGGACTAGCCAGAGTTAGTAGGAGAGTGGAAAACTACAGGAATTTTAAGGAGTGGTGGGTTGCATACCTTGGGTGATAGCTTATCTCAGGGGATGAGGGAGAGAAGGGGCCCCTATTGCTTTCCGTCACATCCCGAGATCTTCCGACCGCCTGTCCCTTACCACTACATACACACTAAAGATAAAGCATTCTATGCATAAGTTTTAAATTGTTTTACTCATCTACACATGAATGATGGCTCAGGGAAGACTAAGGAATTATCTTTGAAGGCTGCTCAAAGAGTTCTTCCTTGCATTTTCTGCTACATTTAGACATATTGACTCCCTTCTGTTTTTAACTGAAAGCATTTGCTATCTCACAAGTACTAAGCACTTGATATTAACAAAAAATGGGGAAAGGAATTAAATTATTGGAGTCTTGTATGACTTGTTTTTTGTTAAAAATTTAATTTTCTCAGCATGACACAAATGTATTGTCATTGTCTAAGACATATCTTTCACAATTTTGGCAAATAAAGACAATCTTCTGGTGACTTTTTTTCTAGAATTAAATGATGGTGTAACTAAACCCCCCATAAATACCAGGAAATACTGACATTTACAAAATCCTCTTAAAAATATTATTCAAGTATGCCATCGAGATAGAATATTTCATTTCAACATTATAGGGATATTTTCTTTACATATGTAAGATGTAACAAAAGTCCTTCCCTTTGCACAGCTGAAGGAAAGGTGCTGAATGTTATTTTGATTGTGCTGAAAATCTACTTTACCACCTACATGAGCACGCTGAAACCCATAGACAAAATCTTCTGTGCATGAAAGAGAGAGGTCTCTAGGACCAAAAAAAAAAAAAGAAAAACAAAAAAAACCCCAAACCTGAAAAAAATCAACAAAAAATACCACACAACCCTCCTGCCCCTCTCCCCCCCCAATAAAACGAAACATCCCAACCCTCTTAAGTCTGATCAATAAAAAACCTGTGAGATGCACGAGTTTGGGGGGCGGGGGAAGGGTGGTGTGGAAAGAGTGCTTGGTCTGTCCCGATTGTGTCCCTGTCAGAGCAGTTCCAGGGAGTGCCGCACAAACGCACCTGGACACACTCTGACACCCCGGAGCTGGTGGATACTCACAGCCACTCACACACACACACAGTCAGAGACAGCTCCTGCAGCGTCACCAGGGACAAAAACGCGGGAGGGGTCCTTTGCATGGAGTTCTGAGGGGTTTATTGAGGTCCCCGCTCGAAGGAATCCAGGGACAAAGAACACAGAACGCTGACGGGTCCGGGGTTTTATCCAGAGCGGCATTGGGGGTGGGAACCTATCATAATGGAGCCAGGGAGTGGAGAGGACATGGGGTGACAGGACAGTGACCGCTGCAGAGGGCAAGGAACACGGGAACCCGGAACCAGTGGGGTATCAAGGAAAGGAGAACTATCTAGAACATGGACTTCAAAAGGGTAAAAGGGGGTGGTTTTAGACCTCTGAGCCTGTCCACCAGCAGACCTTCACTCTTTAGGGGCTCGGTGGCTCCTTGGTCATTCCTGCAGTGGACTCAACCACTGCAATATGTGAGTAAAATAGTCATTAAACATTATGCTTCAGAGTTGAATCATGTACCAAATGGATTCTTCCTCTATAACTGAAAAAAAAAAAAATAAAAATTCTGTGATACATGTGGTACATTCAGTTTTGATCTACCCATTAACAGTCCCATACCTTGCTGGTACAGTCCCAAGAAAACTAATTTGTCTTAACACAATGAATCTTGCAACACTCATCCAAAGTGTAGACTGGAATTTCTCTGTGAGTAAATTGACATGGTTAGAGAAGTTCCCACTTCACCATATCTGGTGATCTGATTTCAGCTGAGATTATCCCCATTGTTAGTACTCTCTACATCCCTTCTTCCTTCTAATACACATCCAGTGGTCTCAAAATTTGTCAGTTACAACCCAATATACTAAAAGAAAGGCACATCACCTCTCAAGATACTAACCCACCCACACAGCAGAAACAATAGCACAAGATAAAGTTCCTTTAATTCTAAGATAATCAGTTTGACTTCTGTTCAGCATTTGTTCTTCCTAAAATAGTCCAGAAGAGCAAAAGAAAGGATCGTAGCAACTGAATGCTTTTGCTGCTGTGTGCATAGTGCTTGAAGATGTACAAAAGTATCCATCCCAGCAAATCCCACACTTGGTGTTGACTTGAAAAGTAACAGTTGGAAGGATTACAATAACTACCTTGTTTGGGCATAACCTGTTTTACTTTGAAATTGTTCTATCTCAGTCCCTCAGCACTTTCCCCCTCACTTGCTATTATTAGCAGTAGCAGTAGCAGTAGTAGTAGTAGCAGTAGTAGTACTTCCAATATGCCACATAATGATTAATAAAGAATTATTATTCTGAACTTTGTGATAATATATCTGTACATCATGGCAGGGTCTGTTAGTAAATATATTTATTTAATTTTTTCAACTCAGCAATTAATACTGCTCCAATCCCTTCCTAAATAGAGTAATAACCTATACAGATTTAATCACTTTGAGTTGCTGTGATAATTAAGCAGGAGGTGACCAAATTTTAAATATGAGTTAATAATTAAAGTTTACTGTTATAAAAAAAATGACTGTGTCATCCCGTAAGTACAAAAAATTTTGATTTTTATAAAAAATCTACCTTCTGGATCTGACTTTCAGTAATGATTTTCATATATGACTGCAAGGTGACACAAAATGATCCATCATTTGCTGCATTTCTGACAGCTGACTGTAAAATACCTAGAAGATTAGGAAGAGTTTAAGGCTACCATATCAATTATAAGACATTTGTTAAGATTCTTGGATAGTCTGATAGGCTACAGTATCTGTGAAGTGCTTTACCATCATATTCTTTGTTTCTAATAGCATTATCCTTGGTATCAAAAACAAAACACAAAAGGCAGATTTTTGATAGACACATAGAGTCACAAATACATTTTTTCTCAGAAAGACAGAAAGCTTTAATAAATTCAGCTACAGTGAGCCAGTCACTATATTTCATTGTAAATTAACCTTGCAATATAGACTATCACACTTCAAAGTTGCCCAAAAATTACTTCCATCTAAAATGAACACATAAACATTTTAGAGAGAGTTACTTTTACAAAAGTCATAAGTATGATTTCAGAGAGAACAGTATGCACCAGCAAGAGATGAACTAATCTGATGATTCCTGAATTGCTGCATGAATCCACTAAACCATTACTTAAGAAAGTGTTGTAAGAATGTATAAATCAGTTGGTTCTCAGTAGTGTTTTCTTGCCTTAGGATCTCTTTGGACATTGGATAACTGGAAAATTCTCTTAAAAAACAATTCCTTAAATGAGTTCTCTTCATAGATGCTCTCCAAATTTATATCTGATAAACATTGGCACTAAGGTTAAACTACTATGGTAGCTTAGAATAAAGCATGCAAGTACACACTTTTTACTGCAAGTGTAGCACTTCAATTTTCTTATTTTTATGGAAAAGCTATCAACAGATGTCCCGCTGTCAAGTTTTTGACCATAAGACGGAGTGTGCCTTCACAATCAAAATTAAGGACCTCATTTTCCACTGTTCTACTCAGGAGTATTGGTCATACTTTACTATATCACATCAAAATTACCAGCAGTAATTCAATATTTATTACCTCAAACCTTCCAGGCAAAGTGAAAAAAAATAAAGAAATCCATTGGTAATCACCAGAATAGTCATGTGAAAGTAACAAGACTAATTTCCGTATCAATATTTAACCAAAGAGTTTCATAGGAGAACTGGATATCATTACAACTTTTTTTAAGATATCAGTTCCCCCACAAATGCATTCTTGTTTGCTGTATGTAAGCCTTATTGATCAGAGCTGAGCAGGCTTTCAGCTTCCGAACTGTTGCTGTGATCAGAGAACAGCCATAAGGCACTTTGGCAACAGCAAAACAAAACCTCCTCATGCTGCTTCCATATTCCTCAAGGATATATGTTTCTTTTACAGCTGAAAGTCTGTCCAGTATTTTGCAGCTAATGAACTGGAAATTCCAGCTTGGATGAAGCTCCAAAATTTATTATCCAGTGGTGGATCACTGGCCCTGAGCTCCAGAGAAAGGTTTTGGAAACCTGCAAGTTTAAGTGAAAGGCATTCAGAAATCCCTTGACCCTGAGATGGAATGGAAACTGGACCTCCACCAGATTGCATTCCCAAAGCTTGCTGCTGCACTTTCTGTCCATGATGTTCAGAGCAGGCTTTTTGAGGATCACACAGCATACTTGAGCCAGCACTGTGCTGATGAGCTTTATGGCTGGTATATAAAGTACTTCCAGATTTAATTTTGGAGGAACATGCTAAAATCCAACTAGGGATTCTTTTTCTTAAGGAAAATAAGTGTTGTAGCATGAGCTCTTCTAAGTAAAGCAGGAGGCTGAAGGGACTGATCTGTCTATTTGACAATGAAAAATTTCTTCTGATTTCCATGTTCATATTCCTATCCCTGAAATGGCTTAGGTTTTTTACCTCCTCATATATAAAAAACATTCAAAAGTTGTACAGTGCTGTGTGAAGAGCAACTGCTTTGTGCTGAAGCATGCTGGAATCTTTAACTTTCTAGAACCAGTAATCTTTCTGCCACAGTACTGTGTAAAGGCAATAAAATGATCACTTCATGAGAGTAGGTGGATGAGTATATTATTTACTTTAAATAGGTAAGAAAGACATTTCCTCAAAATGAGGAGCTGGTACTTATTAGCTCAAGTCTAATTAAAAATGGTCAGCAACAGAATTATTTCCTTCCACTGATTTTGTGGAAGCAAAACATTCAGGTGTTGCCTTACAAATCAAGGCATAAAAGACTACAGAAGGGATTTGATTTGATAAAATAGTTCCCTCTTTATAATCTGGGATTGTAAAACACCACTTGGAAATATTCGAAGAACAAGGACAGATAGAGTGTTTGGTGAAAATCTAAAATCTTATGTGAAACAATCTACATTGTCCATGACCAGATGAATTTTTTTTCATTGCAACCTGGGGGAAGGGAGAGATTAGCAAAATGAAGAAAGGGAATATAATTTCCTGAGTGAAACTCCCAGAGCACTAGTTAGCAAATGTGACTTTGTCTCCAAAACACTCAGACTGGAATTTCAGAGTCTTTGCAGACTTTTTTGCCAAGCTTTATGAGTTTGTCTGCAGGAAGCAGCACACAGATCCAAGCACTTTAGGACTTTTAAAAAGATGTAAAAATGTTCCCATAACTGGATGCCCAATTTGTAATTTGGCAATGATTTATTTCTGTCTCACATCTTCTTGGATCATAAAGTCTTCCAGGTCATTACTGTGAAAAGCATGGTGGAGTCCTTTGCCAAATGGATGATAACTTGGTCAACAGAAAGCACAAAGCAGTTAAGCATTTCTACAGCTTTAGAAACTGACAAGTTTAACTCTTAAATAATGCCTAAAATGGTAGGGCTGGCATTATGGTTTTCCAAAAGACCATATTTCTCTATTATCTTTATCCTCTTATTCAATATTTACTGGTATCCAATCCAACTCTGGAAGTGTTGCTAAAACTGTAGGTATGGGCCTGACCCAACTGGCTCAAAACTCCTCTTTTTTTTCCCATTCATTTGGCATGCCTTTATGTGGAATTATAATCTCACAGTTCACTGTCCCTGGCTGTGTCACCCAGTTTCCCTACTTTATGCTCACATGTAAGGGCTCCTGCAAAGAGAAATAAATCGTTCAGAAACCAGTCTGCAAAAATGTTTTGCTTTGGAAATGAGATGCACAGTGTAGATGTAAGTATGTTAGGAGCTACAACATGTGGAAAAGCTTACATTAAGGTAAAATCTCATTGAAAGAAACCTGGAACATGAATGTGAAAGACTGCAAGATGAACTTGGGATTGTAAATAAAAGCTTCAAGAAAATTAAAAAAATCTTTTGCTCAATAATTAGTGTGACAGAATTCAGAGAACCCACAAAATAAATAGAAAATAAATGTTAAGATTTCTGTTATTAATTCCTATGTTGTGTTTCATACAAACACATTTCTTGGGTATCACTGATCAGGTGAGCTGAAAGAAATGCCCTTAAGGCATTTGAGGTCCCTATACAGAGACAGAAACTTCACAACCTCTTCCACCTGTTAACAGGAATTATTTCAAATGACATCAAGAGATGTCATCAGAGGCAATTTGCCCAATGAAAGACAGAAGAACCCTAAAGGTTCTTGGAGAACTGTGTCATGTAGTTAGTAGCTTCAAGAAAGTAGCAGTAAATAAGTATTTTTCCCTGGTAAAACTCTATTTTCACACACCAGAGTGGCTTGGGCAGTAACAGAATAACCTGAGACCAAAATTTGTGCTGATAAGAAATGTACCTGATCTTTTTGCAACCATCACTAAGGATGCAGCATTTATTTCACATGGTTACCAAATTACACTGGAACAGGCTAAAGTCATATTCCTGAAGATTTCGTATTGTCAAAACTTTACTAATAGTAGAGGTTACACATTATAAAATATCTGTGAGTTACAAAACTATGTATATCTTACAGCATATACCAGCATAGTGCTGGATGTAATAATCTCTCCCAAAATTTGATACGAAGGTATTATGGTCTATCTGTGCCAGATAATCCAAAATAACCAGAATGGTACTATCACTGGCAGGAAACTGAAAAAGACTCCCCATAACTTTTAACCTATGATTATTTTTTCCATCTTGCCTGTTTCTGACAGTTTACGAAAGCATTATAATAATTTTTCCCACTATCTGTGAATCTGGGGGCAAACACTCATTGATGAAAGCCAGAGTCTGCCTTCAACCATGGTGTGACAAAAGACCAAGGCACAAAGAGTTCCATCCAAAAGCAGATATCAGAAGTGGTGTGATTTGTATCTCTTATTCACAGGTTTTTCCTTGAAGGTTCTTCATTTCTGTGGGCCTGTGCTTTGCTGACCTTTTGTTTCATGTTAGGACTTTATAGGATCAGTTATTTCCCCTTCTCCTTCACGCATATACAGGGTACTTTAGAGTCCAACCCCAAAGCAGTGTAGGGCAATGCAACTGATAATTCTCTGTGAGTAGCTCTAAAAGATGAAGACTACAAGAGAGACTGAATTGACACTTGCTTAAATTTAAAAGAAACATTGGAGAGTTTTATGGTTCTTTTATTTTAAAAGTGGCTTCATCAGTTAAATATGAAGTTAAATGCTATAATCACTGTAGAACATCCATTCTTGCATAGAATTAAGGCATCTCTCCCCAGATTGTCTCCTTAGAAAGTATGATTTTCTTTGCTTCTGTAGCAGTCCTTACTGAAGCTCTAAGTGGCACATCACAGAGATGTAGTTACATATGTTCATGTTGTTAACAAGAAGCAGTTATCTCCTCACTTGCAAAAGAGCAGGGCAATAACATGCTGGACGGCGTCAGACAGAAGTCCCAGCAGGTTGATAGAGGTGATCCTTCCACCTGTTCAGCACTGTTGAGGTACATCTGAGGTTCTGGGTCTGGTGCTGTACTTACCTGTACTAGAAAGACATGCACATACTGGAGAGAGTCCAGTTCAGAGCCATCAAAAAAATAGGCTTTTCTCAGTGTTTTTCCACTGATGGGACGAGAGGCAATGGTTACACACTGAAACACAAGAAATTTCACTTTAGCATAAGAAAAACATTTTTACTCTGAGTGTGGTAAAACACTGGCATGGGTTGGGAATTCAGGAGTCTCTTCTCTTTGGAGAGTTTTAAAAATTCAACTGACACAGTCATGGGCAACCAGCTCTACTGATACCCACTGAAGCAAAGGCATTGGACAGCATGATCTCCTTAAGCCCCTTCCAGTCTCAAATATTGTATCACCCTGTGGGATCAGCAGGCTAATGCCCTGCCTGGACACCTCAGGAATCTCTTTCTCTCCATCAGAAAGGAAAAACAACCCTGCTGGTGGTAATCCACTGATGTAGAAACTGCCCATATTAGTCCCTGCTGGTAACAGCTCATCCCATCAGCCTCAGAGGATAGACATGTTGGTACCTACTTGTCTGCCATGCCATCTTCAGCATTTCGGAGTGTTTCTTTGCCATTAGGAATTACTTGGCTTTCAGAGAGACTGAGAGGCTGAGGCATTCCACACCATTTTTTTATGCTGCTTTGCTACTCATTAGGAATCACAGCTATCTAAAATCCTGTCAGAAGCAGACTCTGCTAAGCACAGACTTTAAAACCTTGTGGCTTAATTTGCTGCAGAAATAAACCTAATTGGCCAATTCTACATCCTGCTAATGACCATCAACACCTTAACACCAAGTGCTTAGGCAGGAAAAATCACTCTAAGGGTCTTTTTTTTATTAAGTGAAAAAAGTGGAAAAACACAGTGTGAATGACATCCAGGGAAGAATATTCTTCATTTTATATATTTGTACATTTTCAAACACTATTATTTTCTACTGTAATGCACTCTGATGGATATCCTTCTGAAAAGGAACTGCTTTCTAATTGCTAGTTTCATGTACTCTGCTAAAATACATTATTTCCAACACAAGAAAATCGGAGAGGGACTCAAATGTGATAACCTTGAGAATATAGACCATACCTAAGGCAATGAACATTCACATATTGCAGAAGATTTTCTCCTTTTTGCTCTAAAAGTTCACATGTTACAGAAGTTTCATCACTGCATATTTATACAAAGTGCTCCAGTTTGGGGCTCAAACTCACAAAAATTTGTCATTTCAACTGTACACATATAGAAAGAGATTAAAACTTGTCCCAAATCTCCCAATTGCCAGACTTTAGGTTCTGAGTGTGCATACTACACACCAAGAGCATTGAATTCAAACCAAAACAGTATCCAGACTGATTTTCATCCATAAATGCAGCAGAGAAACATGTTTAGAACAGTCATGATCTAAAAACATTAGAAATACAGACTTTTCTCACACCGAGAAAGTTCCACTTAACCCTCTTCATTGTCAGATGATAATATAATTTTAACATTTTAACATAAGCAAACATTTAAAATAGTTTAAATGAGAAAGGAAAAAAACCCAAACTCAAAAAACCAGCCAACCAACAAAAAAAAAGTTTTCCAGAAAACATTCTTCTCCTTGATACAGACATGTTTTCTCCTGTGCTTCTTCTGCAAATGCATTGTACATGACAGTCAAGCCTAAATTATTAAATACCTTGTAAGAAGAAAAAATATCGATCTGTACATACTACTACTGAAATACATTTATGCCCTTGGATAAATTATTTGACATGTCCATGCCACAAACTTTTTTTGTAATATGAGGGTATTACTACAAATTCAGACATTTTTAAGTGAAGTACCAGTGATAAGCACTATGTAATGTCTTCCTAAACAAAAATAATACTGTATGAGTCATTGCCTTTAGTAGCCTAATTGGAAATAGAAAATCTTCTTACTCATAGATAAAAAAATCAAAAGGTATGACTGCATTTTTCTAGAGAAAAAGTTGCTGAAATCTCACTTTCATTAATTATTTTTTAAGGCTCCTTTACAAGATGTCAAAGTTTTTGAGCAGAAACATGCTCATCCCTCACAATATTGCTGTGTGAAATTCTGCAAAGCTAGGAAATGAGCGCTTTATCTGTTCCCTTCTCCCTTGCCAGTGGGCAGATCAGGCCTCCTGAGCTCCAATGGCATGGAAACAGAACATTCTCCAAAGCAGCCTTGAGTCTTCTTTAGCTTAGTGTAGAGGCTGGGAAACTCAAATTATAGATAGTATAAGCCTTTTTGTATCTGTTTCTAACCAGAAAGTAAAATTCATGTGACTCAGGCTTAAAAAATAAGAGATTTTCTTTTAAAAAGAAAGGTTTTCAGTAACAGC
>JACBWW010000998.1:97-17442 GCA_020086605.1 Lanius collurio | reverse complement strand
TAAAAAGGAATAATAATGGGATGTGATCCCAACAGGAGATGCTGGGAAGCTGCTAATGTGACAGATATATTGTGGAAGGGGCAGAGTGCTGGGACTGCCAGAGTCTGTTTTGAAGCCTTTGATGGCTTCAGTTTTACAGCCCCATTTTGGGGAAGGTATTGCAGTGACAGACATCTTTTAGGGCGGGTTGCTGGCTAACAGCCACGTAGGAGAGAATCAAAATAGACATTGGTTAGCACTTCGTTAATTGGCTTTCAGAGGAGAAGTTTGCAGAGGTTTAATGTAAAAGTAGTCAAAGTAGGTCAGCTAAAGGATTTTGTAGGTCTAAATTAAGTTTATGTACTTGTATGGTGTAGTTTAATTTTAATATTGTGAAATCAGTTGTGGATAACAAAATCAATCTAAATTAACCATTAGTTGTACCCTTTCTTCCTCTTCATAGATAGAGAAAAGGCCAGTTTCAGGTTTCATCTGTAAAATACTGGTTAAATTACCCCTTTACTTGAGATCAGAGCCAGGGAAGAGGTGTCAGCTCTGATGTTCAGAGCCACCTTCAGCCTCTGAGAGACGAGAAACTGCATTTCCCACTCTTTGTGTGTTTGTGGTTTTTTAAAGAATATCCAGGCAGAAAGCTTTGCCCTAAAATCATCTGGCCTGGAGATTGCAATGGTTTGGGCTGCTGGGGTGAGAGCCATGTACAAGAGGAATGGTTGAAGTCTGTGAGCTGAACAGAGAGGATGGAGAAAGAAAGAAAAAATTAAGACCATTTCTCCTGTGTCCCTGCTATCCTTTCCAAATGGTGAAGCTCACGCATTCATTCATGTTTAAAATAGATGCCTCTAAGAGCACTGACAAAAATGTGTCCCTTTTTCTTTCACTACCACTTCAAGCACCCAATTAGTTGGTTAAAATTAGATTCTGCCTTGAAAGGCTGCAATTGATGCTTCGAGTTTCCATAGTTACTGTCTTTCTATTAATTGTGCTCAGTTAAATAGTGAGGGTTCTCTCTTGCCTACCAGCTCTTGGTTTGGGGAGCTGTGCTGGTCTCTGCTCTTGGTGCACCAGCAGTAATGTGGGCTGTGCTCGGGTGAGGGGAGCTGTGGAAGGTTTTCAGAGCTGTAGAGACTGGTATTGATGAAATTTTGTTGGGGGTAATGATTCGCCCCAAGCCAGGCCAGGAGACACTTCAGAGACAGAGTCAGAGAAGTGGGTATTTGCTTTATTCAGCGCTGGGTGTGTGGGGGATCGCTCCTCCAAACACACACCCCGGTACCTTCTACAATACAGTACTTATGGGTTAAATCATGAATATTCATTACATTCCTTGAGACAGGTGTGGTTATACAAATTATTCCCCGTAAGCCATTAATATCATTAGCATACGGGTCACGCATGCGTTGTGTGTCCTGGTGGTCGCACTGAGGAAGGCTTCTCTTCCTCGGGGGTCTCTGTGATGAAGATCAGCAGTCTTCCTCATGGTGCCCTTTTCACCTTTCTCCCTGGGGCATGTGTAGTCCTTTGAGGAACGATTCAGCGGTTTCTGAGATGATCTTTGTCCCTTCTATCATGACAAGATCAGAGCGAATCCTCCTTCCAAGGTTTTGTAATTAACATTTGCTGTCTGAGTTAACATTTTCTGTCTCCTCCTGTCCCCCCTATCTTGACAAGATTAGGGTAAATTCAGCTCCTTAGGTTTTGTACTTAACATTTGCCGTCTCCTAATAGTTAACTGTGCTTGCATAAATTGCCCACTGACCACCCTTTACTCAGTAAGCAGGAGGGAGGGACTGAATTGAAGTCAATTCTCTTTGCAGTGTTCACTCCCCAAGAAGGGCACAAATGAAACCAATCTAAGGCTGTGCAGGAAAACACAGAATCCCAGAATCGTGGAATGACCTGGGTTGGAAAAGACTTTAAAGATCTTGTTTCCACCCCCCCTGCCGTGGGCAGAGACACTTTCCACCAGGCCAGGTGGCACCAAATCCCATCCAACCTGGCTTTAAACCCTTCCAGGGATGGGGCAGCCCCAGCTTCTCTGGGCACCCTGTGCCAGGGCCTCACCAGCTTCATAGTAAAGGATTTTTTTCTAATATCTAATCTAATTCTCTGTCAGTTTGAAGCCATTGCCCTTGTCCTGCCACTCCAGGCCCTTGTAAATAGAAATCCAATACTAGAACATTTAATCCTGCCTTCCACTTAAGCAACCTGAAATTTTCCTCCTTTGGGGAATCTCAGCCAGCCTTCGAGACGGGGGCTGGGGCAGAAGGTGGCTGCAGGGGCTGCAGACAGGAGCCCAACCCTGTCTCACCCCATAGAGGCAGAGTGGCCCCCAGCGGCAGGAGATGCCTGGAAAGAATTCACGTCTGTGCTCTTGGCGTCCGTTCAGCAGCTCATCCAGCAGAGAGCAAGGGGAGGGGGGCTGGCTGGCTGCAGGGCACTGTTGGAGGCTCCAGCAGCAGCCAGGAAATGCTTCCTCCTTTTCACCTTCACAGCAGGATTTATGAGGCTCGGTGAGCCTGTTGTCTCTCACATAAAAGGGCTTGCATGTTAGAGTAAAATTATTTTTTATTTATATTTGGCAGAAGACAGAAGACAATTGGCTTTCCATAATGTAGATTAAGCAGTGCACAGATATGTTCTGTCCTCCTGACATTCAGAGCTTTGTCTCTGCAGTGACTTTTGCTCTCTTTACAGTATTTCCTTATATAACTGAGGCAAACCCCACCCACAGCAGCAGCCTCCTGAAAATGCTTAGAGTGCCATCCCTGCTCCTGGTCACATACAAAAGATGTGACCCACAAAGCTCAAAAATTCTTTAAGACCAGACTCAAAGTCCAATTTTTGGCATGTGTTACGAGGCACTCCTGAAATCAGCCCTCCGCAGAGGTGTGGGGAGCTGCTTGCTGCTCTCATTCAGTTTTAGGGCATTTAAGGATTTTTAATTAGGCTACAGAGCACCTGCTTTGACATGAAAGAAAAGCGTTTCCTTTGTGGTAGCAGGACCAGCCCACCACCGATCTCCAGGGGAGCGCTGTCCTCAGCCACTGCCCACAGCCTTCCCAGGCACTGCGGGGCAGAGCAGTCCCTGCAGCTCCAACTTCAATTTTCCTGCACCACTCACTGCTCTTTACCTTTCTGTTTGCATTAAAGCAAGGGCAGAATGGCTGGTGCTGTAACTGCCCACACGGTATTGAAAACATATTTACAAGATGAAAATAATTTGGGTATCTTTGTTTGATTTGGTTTTGGGTTTGAGTTGTTTTATTTTTTTTGACTGTTCAGTTTTCAGCTATGAACTCTTAAAAACAAACACTGTGAACCTGTAGACATTGGGAAATAGTCCCTCCCCAAGATATTTTTTCTTGTATTACAGGAGTAATGTCACTCTGATCACCTCTGCCTTCGACACAAACATTCAGTGCTGCAGCCCCCCAGTCCAAATTTCGATTAGAGCTAAAAAGGTGATAAGGAGCATCCTGGATGTGTGTGCGTGCTGTCTCAGGGATGCAGCAGATTAACCCTCCGTTTGGGGAGAAAAGGGTTAAAATTCTACCTGTGGGAGCAGGACTGGGCACAAGGACAGCAGTAGAAGGATTTAACCTGAGAAAGTTGATAAGTTTATGGGAGGAAAAGCCTCTTTTAGCCGAAGAAGAGGGAGAGGAGCTGCAGACACCGGGCTCTGTTTGCTGCCATTCACCCCGGGCTGTGCTCTGGTCACAGCAGGCTGTGGTAGCCAGCAAATGGAATTGTGCTTTCATGTATCTCAGAATATGCTGGCAGAGCTATTTGATGGCTGAGACAATTGCTTTAATACAGCCGTGTAAGACTGGGTTTTTTATAATGAGGCAAATAATCTCTGTTTAAATTAATTGTCAGTGTCAGCACGGACAGTCACCTGCGAGTGAGCTGGAAGGGACCTCCATGCCCACCCCCTGCTTTGTGCCTGGATGTTGGAGCAGTGGGGGGTTACAAATCTCCCACAACATGTGGGGTTTTTTTAATTGCCCTGTTTAATGATACTGACTTTAAACCCCAGTGCTGGATTAAAGCTACAGGCTCCTTGGTGGGGAGAAGTTTCCATTTTGTTAATTCCTCCTGATTCATTAATGCAGAACAGGTTGAAGAGATGGGAGGGCAGGGAGTGAGAATTATTTGGGTTTTTGTTTGATGCTCCAATTTGACAGAGCTGTTAGAGGTGGTTAGGATTGTTTGGCAAAGTGATAGTTAAAATGGTTCTGTTTTATTCTGACTGAATAATTTTTCTGTGTTTCCGTTCTATATCTGTCATTTTATCATGCTGATGATGGATTTTATTCACTTTTTTTTTTTTTTTGGTGGGTTTGAGTTTTTGATTTGTTTTGTTTCTCAGAAAAAAAAAGGAAAGATTAAATGGGTTTTTTAATCCCAAAAAGGCTTAGGGATGATCAGTGAAGCCAGAATGTCCGCAGAGATCCTCCAAATGACACAGAGAGGGTTTTTCAGTGCATGCTGTTTGCACTGGATGTGCTGTTTCAGACTCTTTATCATGGTGAATATTCATTAAGCCTGCCAGAGGCAGAAGCTGCAGTCAGTACAGCATCAGCAGAGGAGGCAGGGAAGAGAGAAATCAGGTTAATGACTCGCTTCCCCTGCAGTTTGCTTCCTGCTTATTGCCTGATCTCAGTTTTAAATAAATTCATTTAATTAATGTTTTGCTACTTTGACCTGCAGACAGAAGGGGCTGTGATTAATGACGGGGTATTCCAAGCCTCACAGTGGCTTTTGCCTGCTTGTTCTGCTGTCTAGAAAAAGAACACTGAAAAATATTTCCTTTCAATTTAATATTAATAGAAGTTTTGATTGAAAGCTTTCATCTAAGTTATTTCCCGATTCTGTGAGCTACCAAATTTTTAGAGACAAGAACAAAGTGGTGAGTGTGGAGGGGTGGAACAGAGTGAAAACAAGCTGCTGTCTGGGCTGAGCATGTCACACAGCCAAACCTGTCTCTGCAGGGAGACAGGCACTGCACAGAAATGCTCTCCTCTTGTCCCCCTTGAGCAGGGGCACATCTGTTCTAACAGGAGTTAGCCCTCCTCTGACAAAGGGTCTTTAGGAAAGCAGCAGAGGCATAGGAGGTAGAGATGATGTCCACGACACTCAGAATATGTGGGCAGCTCACATTATGGGAAGGGAGCACCACCTGTTCTTAGTAAACACCAGATTGGAGCTGTGAGGCTGTACAGGGTCAGGAAAAAATCGTGTGGCCATCCCAAAAGCGAGAAAAATGTCACTGAGATAGAAACTGCCCAGACCTGATGGGGTATTGATTCCTGGGCTGAGTGATGATATGTTCTGTGAGCAGACAAATTTATAAGACATCTCAGTTTCAGACTCTTTGTACCCATCGCTCAGCATCACCTTTCAGCTTGGATGGCTTTACAAGCTGATGAAAGCCAACCCTTCAATTGAGTGAATTTGCAAATTCCACATCTGAAAAGACAGGGCCTTAAACCTCCCTGACAGACCTGTGCTGTGGAGTTCTGCACCAGAGGTTCTCAGCTGTTCTGGTGTCACTGCTGTCATAACTAAAATGGGGCCTTTTAAGGGGTGGAAATGGTGCAGCCTTTGAGCCAATGTGGCTGTGGTCTGTCAGGCATTTCTGGACAGAAGATGCCAATGCCTACCCAAGTGGAAATCCCAGGAAGGGATTAGGGCTGAGGAAGATGCAAACAGTTGCACAGGATTTTTTTGTGGCTGTCACTGTTAAAGAGATTAGTTTCAAACTTCTTCTTTCTTCCAAAATACTCTGGCATGGTCATTAACACAACACCCACCGAACCATGGTGCTGCTTTACCTGGGCTCCTGAGGGTAGAATTCAGCTCCTTTTTCACTAGCTACCCAAAACTTAACTGTTTAGTGTAAATTGTCTGGTTGGGCTGTATCTGTAAAGAACCAAAGGTAATACAGCTCCAGCAGAGAGAGGTGAGGAACAAAGAAAAATCAGAATTTTTTTACAGAGTCATTTAGGTTGGAAAAGACCTCCAAGATCATCGAGTCCAACCTTTGATCACCACCTTGTCAACCAGCCCAGAGCACTGAGTGCCATGTCCAGTCACTCCTTGAACACCTCCAGGAATGGTGACTCCACCAACCTCTCTGAGCAGCCCCTCCTGACTCTTTACAGCCCTTTCTGTGAAGAAATTCTTCCTGATGTCCAACTTGAATCTGTCCTGATGCAGCTTGAGGCCATGTCCTCTTGTCCTGTCACTGGTTGCCAGGGAGAAGAGGCCAATCCTCACCTGACTACAACCTCCTGTCAGGGAGCTGTGGAAAGCCAGAAGGTCTCCAAAGAAAGTGATAAGGTCTCCACTGCCTCTAAAACCAAGCATTTAAAGCAGGTGGCTTGAACTGCCTTCTGAGGGTGCCTGTGCCTTTACAGACCACAGCATGAATTTAATTAGACAAAGTAGATTGGATGCCTACATTTCTGGTGGCTGAATTTAGAAAAGGGGGGCCTCACTCTCTAAGAAAAACAAATATAGGTACCTGCAGTTACTAGAGGATAAATTCCTGGTTTTTACAGGTTAAGGACCTGGTTCTTTGTGGGTGGCTGGGCTTCCTGCACAGAGCATGGGGACCTCTGGAAAAGCTGTGTGCTGAGAGCAGGAGTGCCTGGAGCGTGCAGGTGAGGATGAGTGAGGTGACAGAGCTCAGCTGCAGCCTGCTCCCCTTGTGGAACCCTGCAGACTGTGACATCCACATAGAATTGTGGAATGGTTTGGGTTGGAAGGGACCTTAAAGTTCATCCAGGTCCAGCCCCTGCCATGGTGGGGACACCTTCCACTGTCCCAGGTTGCTCCAAGCCTCACAGAACCTGGCCTTGGACACTTCCAGGGATTCAGGGGCAGCCACAGCTTCTCCAGGCAGACATGACCCTTTATATCTGGCATTGTGCAGGAAATCAGGTGTTTCAGAGCAATTAGGGCTGGTTGAACAAGTTCTTATTGACCAGGATTTTTGTGGTTTTCAAGTCCTGTGAGAGGCAGAGGGCTACAATGTCACCCTGTTTTTTAGAAATCTTTTAGCCTTCTGATATTTACATTCTAGTTACACGCTTTCCCATGCTTTGTTCTGTAAACACTCAGTTGGGGTTTTTTTGGGGTTTTTTTGGGGTTTTTTTGGGTTTTTGGTTTTTTTTTTGTTTTTTTTTTTTTTTTAAGGTGAGAGTGAAAAGAGAAAGTTTATTTTCTGACTCCACTATTTATAGTTTTACAAAAGAGACAGGGGATTGGAGAGTGAAGAGGCCACCTCTCCAATGACACTGGACAGGTTACCCATCCATCAGCTTCTCTCCATCTCTATGAAGGAATGCAAAACAACTGAGTGTTTACAAACAAAGCATGGGAAAGCGTGTAACTAAAATGTAAATATCAGAAGGCTAAAAGATTTCTAAAAAACAGGGCAACACTACAATACATGACCAGTAAATGCCTCTGGAAGAGAAAAAAAATTAGCTATGCACCATACCCTATTCCTTCCCTCTTTCACATGGGTGATTTGAGGATGTGGAGGTCTTTTTTGTGTAAGTCTGCCTGTGCATTTCAGACAGTAGTCATGGGATGGAAAAAGAAGTATTTTGAAAGACGGCCTGGAAATCCTTTCATGCCAGCAAAATATGTGACCTACTCAGCTGCAGAGTCTCTGCTGCTCTGGGTTCCATTTAAAGTCTACTGAGACGTTTGTATTTCGGTGAGAGTAGGAAAGGGGTGAGGTGAAAAGTTCATCTCCCGATTTAGCTTGCAGACACACAGGCAAAGAAGCATCAGGACCTGCAGGTGCAGCCTAGATTTTGGGTTCTGCTGCATGCAAGCATTTAAAAATTTAGTTATTTGGTCATTGAAAATTAAGTCTGATGTATTTCTTGAGAATAAAAGAAAAGGTCCAAAGTAATCCTCTAAGTTGCTCCAGGAAATTACCAGACTCTGAGCTTTTATGTATGAACTCTGGCAGCCCCCTCTCCATAGCTGTAGGAAGAAAAGAAGTGTAATGGTTTACATTAAGTGTTCTAAATATAACCAGAGGGCTTGTTTTATTTAGATTTTCCTCCAAGTTTAATAAAAATTTTTGAAGCATTCAATTAACGATGCAGAAAATATGCAAGAGAAGTACAACTAATCCCATTAAATGTAAAATAACACATATATAGAAAGCTTTTGTTGTTGAATTCCTGCTGATAAGAAACAGAAGTGATGTTTAAGGAAGCCTTGGAAACGAGGTAGTAAATGACATTTATCCTTGATCTGAAATGCCTAAACATACAACATTGTTAGTACAGCTGAACTGTGACCTTCCAGCCTGCCAGTACAGATAAACACACGTGTTATCAGGTAAATCACACAGAAGAGAAATTTCCTGAGGACTGGTGAAGCCCCACTTGTAGCAAATGATGGCTATTAACTCATTAGGTTCTGTGTGTCTCTGTCTTTTTGTGTGCAAGCTCTCCACAGAGCAGTAAGGATAATTAGATTCCTTTGGAGTATTAAAATGCTTTGTTTGTATGGACAACAAACATAGTCAGGATCTGGGACAAAACCCCACAAAAGTGCAAGCAAACCCCTGTAGTCTGACAGAATCCTGATTCCAGGGTAGGTGTGGATGGCTTTGTGGGGTTTGGATGCAGAAAGCAGATGTTTTTGTGACAAATGTTACTGACTGCATCTGGTGAGTTGATTTGCCTGGGCAGAACTGGATTAAAGCCTTGGGTTCCTGCTCTGAATTAGATTTCAGTGGTGCAGATGTGTTTGTGCACCCCGTTAGCCTGGCAAGAGATGTCATGCAGGAGATTCCGTACCTCAGGGGTACTCTGGATTCTTGCACAGTTCTGTATTTGGGTGGTAAAATTGTCATTGTCATTGTCCCATGTCCTGTGTCCAGCCTAATAAATTGATCAGAGGGTTGGAGCACCTCTCCAGGAAAGGCTGAGAGAATTGGGATTGCTCAGCCTGGAGAATAAAAGCTTCAGGGTGACCAAATTGCCTCTTCCAGCACCTGAAGGGAGTGCACAAGAAAGATTTAGATTATTTACAGGGCTGTGGAGTGACAGGACAAGGGGAATGGTTTCAAACCAACAGAGAGTAGGTTTAGATTAGATGTTAGGAAGAACATAAGTTAAATGTGGTGAGGCCCTGGCACAGGGTGCCCAGAGAAGCTGTGGCTGCCCCATCCCTGGAAGTGTTTAAAGCCAGGTTGGATGGGATTTGGTGCCACCTGGCCTGGTGGAAAATGTCTCTGCCCATGGCAGGGGGTGGGTACCGGGTGATATTTGTGGTCCCTTCCAACACAGGCCGTTCTCTCAGTTTGTGTTTCTGTGCCCACATCCATCAAATGGCACAGCCATCCCCTGCTGTTCCAGCTGTGCTGGGCTGGCCCTGCAGCCCACACAGGGTTGTCACCCTGTACTCCTCAAAGTAGTTTTTCTACTATTCTCTGCTATGGGATTCTCCCCAGCCAGAGCAAGGGTGGGTCAACCATGATTTGAGGTCACCTTCAGCTTTTTTTTTCCTGCCAGGAACAGAAAAGAGCATTGGGTCTGGGCCAGTGTTTGGAATGCATATTGTGTGGGCTTGTTGGGAAAAAGAGAGGATTTACTTGTCAAATAGAGCTTAATTTATTATGTGCAATATGAAAGCTCACATTTTTGTATTGCAGTTGAAAGACAATTGATTAATAATTTGGAAAAAGGCCAAGACACACAGTTTCCACCTTTGTAATTTATGATCTCAGAGAAACAAAAGTAATAGAAAAGGTACCTGAACAAAACAATTTATTAGGCAGAAATGAAAGCTGGTTCATATTAATGCATTTATTATAGAAGGACTTTCTAGGACATTGTTGTTACTTACAGGAAACATAAAAAATCTGAAGTTGATAGTTAAGACCATAGGAAATTTACAGAAAAGCTACAACTGATAAAATAGAGGAATTTTTACATTAATAATAACTTTAAAAAAGCTATTTGAGACTAGTGAGGTTAAAGTCACTAAAACAACGTCAGCAGTTCCTGGAAAGAACAAAAAATCAAAGCTTCTTCATCATTAAATACAATCTTAGGGGGAAAAGGAGTGCACAGTCTCTTCTGGTTCTTGATGGAACATCCCACTGTGAAAGCAGTCACATCCATGTGCACTTGCCATGGAGGGTCAAAGATGCCAAAGATTCCAGGTGCCAAACCTCTTCCAAGGAGGCTCTCAGAGATGTGTTGTGTATTCCCATTTCTTTGGCTCTGTAACATGGACGTGTTGCATCAAAACAGAAAAGCTTAGGAAAGGATGTTGTAGTGCAGGGAGGAGAGGAGGGTGCCAGAGTCTGCTGGGGAACTCCAGCCATGCAGCTGGAGAAATAAAATCATCTCTGAACATCTACAAAAACACCCCTTCATCTGTCCTTCCAACGCCATCGCTGTCTCAGGTGTTGTTGTAAGGATTCCCCACACTCCAACAAAAGGAATAAAATTCTTCCCAGCCTTGTTTGTTTTGCTGCCAGGCAGGAGATGGGTTCTCCAGCAGCAAATCATGTTTTTTCAGCTTTTGAACCTAAAAGGAGAGCCTTATGTCTGCATGCACCCCACACCATTTATTAGTAAAATAGAAAATTCTGCAAACAATGTAACGGAAGATGAAGAATCATTAAAGAACAGGAAATACAGGAGCTGCTGAAGTTTGTGTAGCATTGTCCATCACAGCTGCAGGAGCACAGAGCAGTCAGTACCAGATGTTTGCTGGCAGAACATTGGAGCTCTCCCCTCTAGATGGTCTGCTTTGCCTTCTCTTCCTGCCCTCTTTAACCAGCAGGAGACCCAGGACTTCTCAGTTCCTTCTTCCCTGTCCAGTGCCCTTGCCTCCTCTTCCAAGGGACATGGAGTCCCTCCGAGATTGTTTTCCAACACAATTCCCACCTCCTTCTTTACCCCAAATATCTCCACCTCTTCAGCTGGGCAGTTCTGATAAATGATGCTGAGACTTTATCAGTGGTATTGAAATTGTTGGTGTGGTGGTGGAGGATCTGTGTGTGGCTAAGTGTGTTACAAGGGTGAGAGCCCCATGGTTTCTTGCTCCACTTCTAGGGTGTAGATCAGAAAGTTTTCATCTGATTTGAGGGCTTCAGCATCAGTGCATAAACCTTGAGCTTTCCCCTGATCACAGTTTAAACACTTAACATGATACATAGATATGCTGTTTCTATTCAAAATTGGGAGTTATGTAAATTACAACAAATGTTCCAAGTTTAAAAGGGAAGAAAACAACCAAGTCTTAAGGCTTTCTCTCATAGGAAAACCTAATTTTGTTGCATTTTATTACATTAGAAAATTGTCCTTGTCAGAGCAACATATGCAAACCTTTCAATCTGATTAACTCAATCTAATCAAAATAATGGAAATAAAATTAAAACTTGCTTCATAGTGCAAGCCTAAAACTGGGGATAGAACTTCACTTTATATTTGCCTGTATAAAATACAGGCAAATATAAAGTGATCTAGAGGGATAATCAGGATATTCTGTGATTCTGTGAGGACCATGAATATTTCTGAGAGCAGATTGTGCACCCTGATGGTGGCAGTCCTGCAGTATCTCTGCCCAGGCAATTCAGTTCACTCCTGGTTTTGCTCTAGGGCCCTGTCTGCTGCTCAGCCACATTGCATCCATACCTACACACAAACACACATGCTGGTTGGCCTCAGGTTCCTCTCTGGGGTGCACCAACTCAGAATCACACAATGGGTCAGGTTGGAGGGACCCCAGCAGCTCAGCTGGTCCAACCTCCCTGTTCAAGAAGGGTCATCCCACAGCACACAGCACAGGATTGCATCCAGGGGATTCTGGAATATCTCCAGGGAGGGAAACCCCACAGCCTCTCTGGGCAATCTGTTCAGTGCTTGGTCACTGCACAGTAAGGAAGTTCTTCCTCATGTTCAGGTGGAACTTCCTGGGCATCTGTTCCTGTTCCTGTTCCCTCTCGGCCTATGCTCAGCCCCACCCTCCAGACACCCTCCCTTCAGGTGCTCTTTCCCTGCATGAGTAATCCTGGACACATCCAGCACAGGATGGGTTGCTAAAATACCCACCTGGATGTGCATAATGCCAAGACTGTCACCCCCCACCCTGGCCACTCCTGTAACCCTGTCCCAAAAGACCCAACACCCTCAAGCAAACCCTTTGGCCGTGTAACACACGTGTTTGTGTTTGCTGCTGTAAAACACTGCAGGGGGCTGCATCACAGTGATCTCTTCCTCCAAACACTTCAAATCCAAAGGAACAAAATGGGATCCAGAGCCTGTTGGGCCCAGCAGTACATGGAGTGAGTCAATGTGTGCCAACACTGAGCAGACTGGACAAGAACCAGTGGAAAACCCCCAGATGAGCAGCCAGGCAACCAAGAGTAGGCTGAAGGCAGAGCTTTCAAAGAGAAAGCTGCTGCTCACTGACTGTGTTTAAAGATGCTTTAAGCTTTTCTTACTGTTTTGACTTTTTCAGAACCTGAGGCAGGAGAGGTGTCCCCCCCAGTGGGAGCTGGTGTGAACAGCAACAGCTGGACCTTTAAATTTGGACCGGGCAATTCCAAACAAGGTGGTCCTGGTGAGTTGCCAGACAAATTCATTATCCCGGGATCTCCTGCAATCATCTCCATCCGGCAGGAGCCACCAAACAGCCAAATTGACAAAAGTGACTTCATAACCTTTGGCAAGAAAGAAGAGACCAAGAAAAAGAAGAAAAAGAAGAAGGGAAACAAGACTCAGGAGAAAAAAGAAAAGGGCAACAGCACCACTGAGAACAGTGACCAGTGAGGGAGTTATACTGAAAAAACCCTCTTAGCCGGTTTTTGTAATAATGGCAGATTTCTCCCATGTAGCAAATCCCAACTTCTTCCTACTGTTAACAGATTTCCTGTATGTACAGACTTGAGAAAATCAGCAGGAAATTCAGTGTCTGTCTAAATTGCTTAACAGGTTTTGTCTTAAAAGCTTTATTAAGTCTGGTGTTAACTCTTTTTCTCCACTCTGGCTTGTTTTCAGAATCTAAAAAGCAGACACAAGTTTCCTTTCTCCTACGCCGAAAAGGAGAATCTTCACAGTACAGCCAGTGAGAGGTTGGACTCTGCACTGTGGTTCCTGTGCTCCTGTCTTGATGACACTTACAGGACAGGTTTAAAAGTTTTAATGTTGTGCACCCTCTATCTGATTGGAAGTATTTGTGTGCAGATGTCAGCTAGGTGATATGAGATCAGATTATAAAATGCAAGAAGAGCTGGTAAATATGCAACTGAGGAAACACCTAATGAACACAAATGTTCAGAGATGTTCAGGCTGGGGAGAAAATGTCTGAAAGGAGATGAGCAGACTTGTCAAACCTTGAGAAGTCACTGTGTGGAAATACTGACTCCTATACATGACGTATTGTACACACTGCTTCAAATGAAACCTCACATTTACAGCTCTTTAAGAGACCATAAATTATATCTCTTTACCAACCAAGCCATTGGAAAAAATTGTCCCTTAAAGCCCTGCATTACCCTGGTAAGGCTAGCCCTCAAAGTGTAAGAAGGGCTGGGCTGACATGCCAGGAATGTAACTGTGATGCTCTGTGTCCCTATTTCCACATTATTTTGCACATTTTGTCTCTGAGAAGGTCAGAGTTTTCCACGACACTTATGCAAAAGAGAGAAAAAAGTAACATTAGCTATGCTATTTGTTATTTGAGATATTTATTTATAAAGAAATATAGCTGTAAATGTTAAAGAAATATGATGCCCTTTAACCCAAACAGAGTCAATCTAGAGCCATTATAAATTACAATTGCTGCTATTAAAGTGCTTTAGAAAAATTGCCTGAAACATCTGTATTATATCGGCCACTTGCCAATAACAGCTTTATTCTGTCGGGTGACTTGGGGGCTGCCTCTTGCATGTATTAATAAATACAAGATTATCTTCTCTCTTTTTTTTTTTGCATTATTCTGCACTTTGAATACACCTTTGCAAACAAACTGTCCTCATATGAAGAAGCAGAAGCAAACTCCTCACACAAATGGATTTACTAACCTGCTAGCTCTGTGCAGTACCTTGGTGTTACCTCCCACACAACCTTTTCTGGTTTTAGTTTTACTTTTCTATGAGATTATGAATTCCTGACCCTCCTAACACTCCTTATGTAAAATTCAAGTACTGTATGTATGCTGTATGCTCTTATAAGAATCCTGAAATATTTATTCTGTGCTTGTGTATGTGAATGTCAATGCAACTATTATTAGAGTGGACTTTAAGCTTTACCGTTGAATGTAAATTCATTATTTCTTTTTTTGTACACTTGTGAAAAAGTGGAGTAGTGTTAATTTTTTAAGCCACTGTTGATTATCAGTTTTTTTGTGTATGAAACACAAGTAAAATATCTTTCTTTAACCAAGCCATGCATGCATTTTGGGATTTATTGGTAAGAATCTGTGAAGCTGAAGTTCTGTGAATTACTAAACCTAAGGGTATAAATGGAATATTGAATGTGGTTGAGGATGTTGATATAAAACCAATACATGTATTTTTAAACAGAATATAGCTGAAGAGGGAATTCCAAGGAGTTTTCTACGTTATTGTACATTCACAGAATAAAGCTCAAGTGTCGTGTTAATTGGAAATGTGTAAGAAACTACATAGCTCTGAAATTTCCAACAGGCCCTTTAATCTGGGATCAAAGAGAACAACTGGATTTCTTGAGACATGTCCTGGATGTTTTAAGTTTCCAAAGTGCTGACAGTTCAGAATAGAACAATTCCTATTCATTTTTAAGAACCTGCAGCAAGTCTTAAAACATCACAGAAAAGCTCTAATAAAAGAATTCGTATCTCAAAGCATGAACCACCAATGGCCTCATGTGGTCTATTTAGAGTTTTCTTTTGTTCCCAGCCTTGTTTTACTGGCAATAAAAAGGTGCTACTCAAGAAAGAGAATCCTTGATTCACTTTTAAAGACTAGACGAGAGGAAAAAGCTTAAGCTTTGGGGAGGGAACTGTTCTTTTATGCAAATGTGCTATGCAAGTACATTTAGATGTATTTTTTTTTAAAATTTGGTGACTAATCCAACAGCTCCCAAAACGTTCATCAACTGTAGTTGCAGAGGTAGCTTAAAAACACAGAGGAATATTGTTTTGTATTCATCACAAAGTAGTTCTCTCAATGCCTCTGGCAAAAAAAATCAGTACAAAGATTTAATTCTTGCAGAAATCTTCTACATTTGATTATTTTTAGATTTTAATTGAATATTTGTTTTTCTTTTGAGTGCTTCCATTTTCCCCTATGCAAGCCAGTCTGATTCATTCATTTTTCACACAGCAGGTTTTCCAAGGCTTGCATCTATTGGGATTAACCCAGAGCTGCAGTATGTCTCCAATTTGCTGGTTTTAACACCAAATTACATTTAGCAGTGCTGCCTTTGTTGCAGACAGAACATAATCTGAAGATAATCATTCCAGTATGATTATGAATTATGAGAATAATTCCAGTAGGGAGAGATGATAGAGAAAAAAAACTCCCAGAGGAGAGGAAGTGCTCTTGCTGGAATTGTTTGAAAAGAGGCAGGATTGCACCAGGAGGATGCACATCCCATGCAGTCACTGTGTTTTCAGAAGACTGAACCAGGCACCTCACCTGATTATTTGTAAAGATTTTTCCATATTTGAACCCTCCAGGACAACTGGAATGCTATCTCCAGTGAAATTTGGCTATTTCATATTATACCGTTGTCATCCTTGATTTTGGGCATCCAGGAGGAGGAGAAACCCTTGGAAAGAAGAGTTTTTGGAGGGGGTAGGGGTAGGTGGGGGTGGAATCTGCACATTCCACCACAGTTTAGCTGTTGCTGTTTTAACACCACACAACAGTGGAAACTGAGAACCAGAATTGGCCATTAACAGCACAAATTAAGTAACAAAAATTTCTTTAATCCTCCTGCTGACAGTGAAATGAGCATGACAAAATACACCACAGAGTTTGCTAACAAGGAAATTACAGTTTGGGACTTTTACCACTCAATCAATTTATGTCTTTCAGGATCCAAATATCCTTTCTGTGAGCATATTGTCTTTGGAAGTCTGGTTTCTATGCATACAAGATCAGTGATCAAAACTACTGGGCTTTTATAACAATAAACCTGAGTTATGTTGTATATTAATTACATCCTGTCATTAAAAAAAAATCTCATTTTACATTAGGTTTCTAAAACTTAGTCTTGTGCAGTTTCTTTCTGCTCCGTACTTGGGTCATTGCACATCATATGAGGGGATCTGATTAAAAGTTTTCCAATCATCTCACAATAAGGGGAAGAACATAAAACCCAAAATGCATTTCCTAAATTTCATATACGAAGCTCGATCACGGAATTAATTGCAGGTAGAATCTTCTTTCATTTCCACTTCTTCTGCACTCATCTGATGTGTTTCAAGACCTGCTTGTGTCAACAACTGGATAAAGTAAACAAAAAAGGTACAATTTTCCTTCCTTATCCAGTTCTCTCCTAGCAGCAATTTTGTGGATCTCGTGTAAGACAAGTATTAAGGAAGGAGCTGAGCCACTGCCCTCAGTTGAGTCCTAAAGAATGAGCAGTTTTGATTTTATTTAATTGCTTGGAAACTACTGGCTACTCCTTGACACAGACACCTTTTTAAGACAGTGCCAAGAGCCCTGTTAAGGCTCCTGTAAATATGCAGAAATATCCCTTTAATCAAGAGTTTGGCTTTGGTGGGTGAGTGTACCCTGAAGTCCTGAGTGTCCCCTTTCCTCCTTTACAGGTCTCTGAAGGAGATAAGAGTGGGCATTGCTGGGCAATGTTGGGATATCCCACAGAGCTGAACCCACAGGCAGCAAATGGAAGCTCTGCCAGGCAGAGCTGAGGGCTCCAAGCACGACCATAATCAGTGGTGGGTGTGAGGGGCTGCCTGTGGTGGCTGGAATGGTATCAGAAGCTGTGTTAGACTCCCACATGCCTGAGTGGCTGCCCCAGAACTGGACAGATGTTTAAATGTCCAGGGGGTTCTCCCGGCCCGTGCTGGTCGGGGTCTGAGGCTCAGCCCAAGAAGCCGTAGCAGACCTGGAGAGGTGATCCCGTCAGGAACCCTCTGCAGAGGTGATCCCGTCAGGAACCCTCTGCAGAGGGGATCCCGTCAGGAACCCTCTGCAGAGCTGATCCCGTGAGGAACCACCCAGAGGTGATCCTGTGAGGAACCTTCTGCAGAGCTGATCCCGTGAGGAACCCTCTACAGAGGTGATCCCGTGAGGAACCCTCTGCAGAGGTGATCCCGTCAGGAACCCTCTGCAGAGGTGATCC
>JACBWW010000997.1:0-17446 GCA_020086605.1 Lanius collurio | reverse complement strand
ACAAGGAGATGCAAACCTTATTTTCTCTCAGTCACAAGAACTGGCTATGCTGAGAAGGTCAGGGGGAATCCAAGGGAGGCATCTGAGAACTTCTGGCTCCCCAGTTCTCTCTGCCATTTGGCACAGTCAATCTGTGGCTCAGAAATTCAGCATGTCATGTGGATGACACATATGGAGGTGGAATATTTGACTCCCAGCTTGTTATACAAACCTATCACAGCAGGTTCTGTACATACAGATACATTCTGTGTGAGAATAAGTGACCATAATCCAAGTACTAGGGAGAAAGAAAGGCCACCTTGGGCAAATCTATTTCTTCATTCAGCAGTTTTCTCATACTTCTGAGGAGTTGGAATGAGTGACTTTAATTCCCTGCCAGCCCTTGTCCCCGTGCTGTTGCTTCCCAATGTGCCAACTGCATCAGTTCTCACTGCAGCACAGGCTAAATAACAGAGTAATAAATAGCAAGATAGGCTTCAGACAGAAAGATCCAACGTCACAGATTCTATGCAGGAAGTAGTTTTTCATTTTAAGCAGTGGGAAATTTTCAAATCTATACCTGCTTAACCTCCCAAATTTCCACCTGCTCAGAATGCTCCTATATAATATTTTTAGAAATTAATGACTGATCCATAGTATTCTAAGGTCTCCTTGGGTGGAATACAGGCCTTTGTAGGGCACAGCAGTGGGAGAATGGATGGGGAAAGTTGTCCTTCAGCCATGTTATTTCCCACTTTAGTCAATAAATTTTTACAATGGACTTGACAAAAAGCATCTTATTTCTTTAGAGCTTTTATATGCACAGAGCTAAAAGGAACCTCATCCGGGTTGCTTCAGTCTGTCCAGGAAATATGTGTTGATCTTGGTGGTTTTAATTAAAGCAGAGGCATTATGTTATTTAACTATTTAAGTGCCTGTCTGTTTCTTCCTGGGTTTCTGTAAAGCTTGCAGTGGTGCCCTGGGCCATAGGTGGGAGAAAAGACAAAAGTGTTTGCAGAATAAGCTTCTCTGTTATCTACTTACCTTGTTGGAGTCATTCTAGAGGCTACAACAAGCTGACATGGGAGTCAGTGCCTGTGGAAGTGAAGGATTATGCAGGACGGGAAGGACCAGGCTGAAATTCAGAAGGGAAGGCTCTGGGGAAGAGCCTGGTGAAGAGGGATTATCAAGCAAAAAGGTCTGCTTGATTGCACCTCTGGGAAGAGATGGAATAAAAAGGAGCCAGAGCAGAGGCTGGAAATAGCAGCAGGAAGAACACAGATGTGTTTTCCACATATATGCCTTTGAGGGGCCCATGAGGGCTGGGAACAGATCTGGCTGCTGGGGTGGAGACAGCTTAGTGAGAGTGAGAAGGGGCTGAGGGGAGAATCGTGCTGTGGTTTAGTTTCTCCCTGCTGCAATGGAAAAGGCTGTCTGTCCTCAGAGCTCAGCCACTGCCTCGTGCAGGTTGGCCCAGTGGATGGTGGCAAACACAGCTCTGAACTGACAGTGCCCAGGGCCTTTGCCTCCAGCCAGGGCTCCCGGGAGGCAGCAGCCAGGAGCAAGTAGGAGGCCAGCTTGCACTCAGCTATTAATCTGGCAAAAGCAGGTGATTCCGAGCTGGGATGTGCTGCTCGGGCAGCAGATGTGGAAAGGCTGCTGCAGCACAAGGACTGATGAAGGCTGCCTGTGGCAGGAGGGGCAGTGTTCACACAGTGCCACAAATGTGGAAGGAACTAAAGGCATTCCATGAAAACTCATCACCTACTGAGCAAGCAGCATCCTTGAAGCAAACACATGGAGGATTTTGTAGCCAATGTAGTGCCTAAACTTTAATGGCAGAATGGTATTTCAGTGCTAAATATGACTTTGTCTTTGCTGGCACAGTGTCTCTGATCAACGAGAAAATGAAAGGCAGCGGGAAAGAGAAATAAAAATGTCATGGTGGCCCCCCCTGGGCCCCCCTGCCATGTGACTCTGGGTCTGTCTAATGTTCCAGCAGCCCGGGCTCTGATCTGGTTGGTTGTTTATCCCAGCTCCACCCCTGGCATCCCCTTTCCCCCTCTCTGTGACAAAACCAAGGGGACACAAAGCCTCGCTCTCTGACCCCGGCTGATTTTTGCCCAGGTCAGTGCTCTGTCTTCAGGACAGGCAATAAATGACTTACAATCATAAAAGGGGTTTGAGCTCTATTTCTCTTCTCTACTTCTGCTTCTGGTGAGTAGCTGTCAACTAACATTGGCTTAAGTGGGGCTGCACAGTCAAGGAATATTTAGGCTGTTTGTAAATATTTTAAGATATTCTAAGGCATAAAGAGGCAAGATTACCACAGAAATTAAGCAGTGGACAAATCTATTCAATTACTAGATAAATACATTTGGTGCCAACTGCAAACATTTTTCCTGCTTTTTAATAGCAGTATCTCTCTACAACAAAATATGAACTTTTTTATATTTCATGGGGATTTTTTTAGGATTGATGCTATCTATTTTACATCCCACATCAATTGTTCTGTGGTTAATGCTAGTCAGAGACTTTACAGAGGTTAAGGTCTTTATCCTGTCATTTTATACTTTCACACTGCTCAGGGAAGCAGGATGTCAATGTAAGAGCTTAGGAGAGATACAATTAATATTCTTTCAGGATATTTGAGATACTATGTAATGATTTGAGGTATAGATCTTTTATGCATCTATTTACAAGAAAATAAAGACTGTTGGCAAGACAAAGGGGTCTTTAAAGTGCTGGGGAAAATAAAATGTGTAAATACTTGGAGACTTTCACAACATCAATTTATTGATGAGACTGCAAACATGAATCTATGAACACTAATGAATGAAATAGTTTAACTTTTGTACTGTTGAAAAAATTCCATAAAATGCAAAGATCTGACAGACTGATGAAAGGCAGGTACTCTGTTAATTTTCAACAACAATTAAAAAAACAAAACCAAGACAAAAATTAACCCCAGAACAAAAAAAAAAAAAAAAAAAAAAAAAAAAAAAGCACAGGAAGAAGATTAATTAGGCCTGATAGTTGCTCTCTTTACTAGTTAAAAAAGGTGGAAGAAAGATGTCATGAATATTTCGAAAGCAAACTCAGCAAAAATTAGAGCATTATTTTAAAGAAATAAGTACTGGAATTAACATACATGTTCTTGTTAACAGACTTGCCAAAATGCTTTCAAAGAATGACCATATGAACTTGTTTTGTGCTGAATCAAAAGTGATTTATTAGCTGTAGAAGAAATCCTACTTTTCAAAATTTAAACAACCATAAACCTCTAGTAACAAAGCTTGCTACAATGACATGAGCTTGCTGACTTTTAAAAAGTCTTTGAAATTCTACATCTAGATGAAATTAAATGCAATGACTGGTATGGAGCTGTTGTTCATCCATTTGATTTTTCTGTATTTTGGATAAAGGGGAAAAAGCATTTAAAAAAGGCCCAGGTATGCCTGGTCACTTGTTGACTAACATGGAACTGTACAAGTCCCCTTGTGATTAGGCTAACCTCTCTTCTTGTGCTATAGGTAAACTATTCTGATTTCACAGTGTAGGAGAATTAATTTGAAAAAAAAAAAACCCACAGCTATTTTTTTTTTTAAGAACAAGAGCCCTGGGTATCACAGAAAGAGCTCCTTGAATTCACCATTTTTGCTCTTGGCTGGCATTATTTTCCTGTGAAAAGTAATCATGACTTAACTTGTAGGGTTTATTGCAAAATACAGTTAATTGCCATGGAACTGAAGGTTTTCCTCATTGTATCCCTTTAATATTTCAGTCTCAAAGTTATCAGCCATGCTGTAACTGGCCTTAGAAAAGTACTTTGGTCTGCTGTCAAAATACCCCTGAAATGCAGAATATTCAGTATGGCCTTATGCAGTGGGCTCTGTGATAAGACATTGGAATATTATCTGAGTTTCATCAGGACTTGAAAGAAATACTTCTAGGTATGGCAGGGAATTATGGAAACCAAAAAGGATTAAAGTGGCACTCTAGAGGAAAGACTTTTACTTGAATTCAGAAATAATGCACTTATATATAACAAACACTCACTTTTAAATTCACTGCTGTGAGACCAAATTACACTGCAAAGCATTTCTAAGAGGTTTTTTTTCACGTATTCTTTTCCTGACTACTTATATCTCAATAGTATGCCAATCTTTCCTTGTTCAGGTATGACATACTCCTGGTGAGATATTAAAGATATTTCTCTTATTTCTGTTTCTTTTTCCTACCCTCTGCCTGCTCCAACCTGAACTCGGTCATTAATTGAAGGTCAGTTTTCTTCACTGTGGTAATTTTTGGTATCCCTTGCCTTTCATCAGTTGGGAATGGTGTCATCTATGCCCTCTCATAAAGAAATGTAGTGTGCTGTTTCAGCACCAACAAACAGAAACCCTCAAGCCATGGCTGACTGACAGATCCCCTCATTTATCCTGATGAGCAGAGTTATTTCTCCAGACAGGTGTGGCCAGTGGAATAACGCTGGTGTTCCCCACAGAGACAGACTGCCTTCGGGGCTGGGGCAGGTGAAATACCCTCTAGAGATCCTTCTGAAAGAGGCAGCAGAGGAAAGGAAATCCTGCACCTGACTAAAGCCTTCCCTTGCCAGGCAGTTTTGGGTTTGCACTGACCCCACGTTGTGTCCTGTGTCACTGCAGCCATTGGTTCAGGAAGCACTTTGCTTCCAAGGATCTTCCATATTTGGGTGTTTTGTGGTACTTCTTAAACTGCAGGATAAACAATGAGCACCTTTTCCCTGCAAGTTAGTGCCATGAGCTGATTTTGGTGTTATTTTGGAGATGTTTGTAAAAGGCAGCTAATCGATGTGGTTTGTACTGAGTAACAGAGCTGACAGTGACAACCGGTGCTGTGTGGAATACTTGATTTTCTTTTAATTATGTATTTATTTCCTGTGTTCCATAAAACAGACTTTACAGGCTTGCTTCCTTGGCTTAATTTCCTGTTGATGAAGAAAAATCAATACAAATAGAGGCCCAGTTTTGCAAATATCTGTATTTGGGTTCAGTGTAGTTACTCAAATTCCTCATAATTTGGAAGAGCAGATCTTCATGTAGAGAGAATAGATAATTTATTTTTATCTCAGCAAAAGCACACTAGGCATCATTGCCTGTGAATACCACAGCCATGATTAAGTATTAATTATACTGCTGGAGGTAACTGCAGGGGGTAAGAGGCTTGAAGTATTGGCTCTTCAGCAAGAGCAGTGTTTTATACATGACATATTTATTATGAAAAGGATTCTTCTAGAACAAGCTTTTCAAAGAGACACTGCTCCAAGACAAGGTTTCTTTACTTTGGTATTTGTAAAGGAAACCAGGAAACCACTTTTTTTTTTTTTTTTTTTTTTTTGGTTTATACTTTTAGTTTTCCTTCTATATTCTGGTACACTGTTTTAGAAGGTGGCAGTTTTAGGGTTCAGAAAACAGGTTGAATCAATCTTCAATTGTGACATGTCACCAAAGGTGAGCTCTGGTCACTGCATTGTGAAACCTCTTGTTTTACTTTGAATAGTCACTGAGAGGGAGCACCTGCAGCATGCCAGGACCTGGTAAAGCTGCAGGAACCTGGATGAAGTTGGGCAGGTTGTGATGAGTCCTGAGCTTTTCTTTGGTTGTGACTGCTCCTGAGCTTTTGACTGGGATCGTTCTGCTCGTCACACTCCAGAGCCATGTGGGCCTGCTGGAAATTGGTGGTGGCATTTAAAGCTCTTTGGAAACACTCCTCATCTGTAAAAGCCCAGATCTGAGGAGGTGCAATAACACTTGAGCAATACGTGGTGGCCCAGTCATGGCTCACAGGTTCATACCTGCATTACAGAAGGAAGTCTGAACAGTTTGTGGTGCTCTGCTGTGCTCACTGTTGATATTTCCGTGACCATGTTCCCTGTGCTCGCTTTTGGTAGTACTGGGATAATCCTGTAAATGGTGAGAAAGTTAATGGTGAAATACATGGAGTGCCAAACCTGCATTCCCTTTTCTGAAGGCTGATTTTGAGGACTTCCTTGTTGTCCCTGAGGCCACAACCTTTATGTGACAGGTAGGTAATTGATGTCTGGGGGAAGAGAGGTGTGTTTAGTCTCACAGACAACATCACAGGAGATTAAACTGCCACAAATTCAGGCCAGATGTAATTCATTGCTATGATACAGAGTATTTGAAGAGAAGGTAGCACAGGAAGACATTTCTGAGGGTTTAGGTGGGTTTGCAGTTGAAAATCACCACTTTGATCTTTTGCTTGCCTTGCCAATGAGCTGCTTTGATGGAACCAGAAGTTCTTGGTTTGCAGGTGCTCGTGGGAGGGTGTTGTGAGGGGTGCTCAGGGGGCCACATGTGATGCCCTGCAGCTCTGAACACTGCAGCTCCTGCTGACCTGGCTGTGACCAAGGTTCCGTGTGAAATGCAGAACTGATTATGTCAACAGGCTTGATTATCACAGTGTTCTAACGAGGGGGATGAATCCATGTGCTCCCTCCATGGACCACAGAAGCTGCTGTGAGTATTATTAATTTAACTTTGAGGAACTTTCACTTGGATTAATAGCCTTTTGCAAGGTAAAAGAAGTCACTGTTTTCCTAAAAGTACCAAACAGTATGTTTCCTGTTGGCATTTGTGAGGATTTAATGAGCTCAAACCATGCAGTGTTCTTCAATTAACTTCGATTATACTTCTGTATAATTTATTTTGAACAATAACTGGGAAATTAGTTTTCATTCAGGAAACAATTGGAGCTCACCGTGTCTTGACCTCCTATACACTTATGTAATTTTAATGAAGACAGGATTGAATTTTATTAGGGATGAGATGAATGCACTTGAGAACAGAATCTTTCCTACCCATAGATGGCAGTAAGAATTGATGCCATGATGACTATTTGCCTTTTCTTTTATACCCCTGTTACACCTTTTCACAACTTCTGTATTCTTAGTGCTTTTTGCCTACATTCTTGGAGTTGTTTATTCAGCTAGAAGGCTGAACATTTTAGGAGCTTTGTAGGTAGAGGACAGTGTGCCCCAGACCCCAAGGTCCTCTCCAGAACACATTCTGCAAACTGAGATAGAACTATGCAAGGAAAGGTTCCTTGGGGAGGGGGGCTCATTTGAGCCTCTCATTGGGGAATTTTTGATAAATATGCTAATTAGCAAGACCTATAATGTTATACTAGATCTTTTGGAGGTGTGAATTGTGGGGTGCATTTCAGTGCATTTGACCTGGATGTAGTGCACCTAAGGATCCTTAAATACTAAAGTAAAATCCCTTTTTCCCTTCTAACCATGTTTGACTCTTGATTTTAAGACCAGGAAAAGGCATCAGCATAATGGTGATGAAACTAGACGATAACAATGAAAAATTAATATTTTCATTATTATCGGATTTTGTATAAGAGTGAGCATGCAGCTGTTAATAGAAATAGGAACCTTCAGAGGCATCTGTGCTATATGGTAATATTTTATCACATATCACATTTTCTTTTATGCCTGACAGACAGTGTTAGTTTCTGTGCTGCTGGGGAATAGGAGGGACAGCTGAAATGGCAAATACCATAAAAAGGGATGGTGTTTTCTCAGGGTCCTGATGCTCACTGCAGCACAGCTGGTCCACTGAGGTAATTCAGAGATATTTGTAATAAAAGTCTATAGAATGTGCACAGCTTTCAGCAGGTGCTTGCATTCACTGTTTTACTGCAGTTACTGTTACTCCTCTTCTGTTCTTTAGGGAAACTTTCGATTCCTTGAGTTCCACTTGAGCTTCTCTGATCTCGTTAGGGCTGTAGGGGCTGATGTTCATCACAGTTAGTTGGCATTTGCACACCCAAAACTTCTCTAAAGTACACTCTTTTTTTTTTTTTTTTTTTTTGGGTCTTTTTGTCTCTCTGTAAGAACAACTCTAAGACATAAGACTTCTCATCAGAGGCAGTATAAACCTCTAAAAATATCTGAATGCTTTCTATGTGGAAGGCAACAGAGTAGTGAAATAAATGTCATAGCGTGTTTGGTACATGCACTTTGGGGACAAAGCTGTGTTTTGATAAGTGATTTGTGGTTTTGGGTGTAGAGAAGAGACAAGGCAGGTTGAAAAAGATGCCATGTGTGTCATTCCTGAGAGAGAGAGTAGTGTTCCTATAGAGTGTAAATTTGCTCTAGATCTTTTAGTTCTATTATAATGGGAAAAATGTGCTTTTATGCAGAGGTTTAAAAATTTTTGAAAACCCTTCACAATGTCTCAGTTCTGAAGGGCTGTTTCAGATTTGAGACTGTTCTTGTTAAAATATGTAAAATTTGGCGCTGATATTCTTTCCAAGGAAATATGAGTGCTTTTTCAGCATATGCTATCCAATCATAGATGCACATTTGCAGGAGAATCTTTCTCACTACTACATTGCAAGACAAGTTTCCAGCAATTCCTTTGAAAACCATGCATCAGAACTAGTTTGCTGTGCATGTTGGACTGCTGCTCTTTAACAGCAGTCTGTAAATCCGGTGGCCTTGTGAGCCTCTTGGAATGCAGGCTTTCTGGGTGGGAGATCATCTGGGTGTTTTGCAGCAGTGGCTGTGGTTGCCTCAGGGACCTGCCTGCAGTGGATCAGGTAAGTTAGAAGAAAGCAGAATGTCCAGCTGGAGAGCAGAGGTGGTATCTGAGGCTCATGGCCTTTTTCGGCAGCGTGCTGCTGTTTAAATACTGTGTGGTCTTTGTGGACAGTTGGTTACTGTTATAAATGTGATGACTTTAAAAGATAATTAGTTGTCTGGTATGAGCTTGGAATTGTCCCCAACTCTGAGGAGAAGAGTGATTATTATAGCATTTAGTTTAGCAGCTTCCTACCTTATTTTCCCTTACTGTACCATGTGCTCCCTCCCAATCACTGCAAGCACAAATGTCATCTTTGGGAGAGGGACTCAGAATCCTTTTTCTTGGGTTTCAGAAGGTCTCAATGGAAGGAACTGAGGAAGAGGGCAATGGTCAATGCAAGGAGAGCATTTTTCCCTTCTTGAAAAAAAACCCTATTTTCTAGCATGCGTGGGCATTTGGATGATGCCTTAGGAACATACTTTAACTTGAAGTGGCCAGAGCAGGTCATGTTGGACTAAATAATCCCTTGCAGGTCCCTGTCAACTAAAATAGCAGTAGGTTTTCTTTCTTCTCAGTAGCAATATGATTATTTTGTGTTCCTATTACAAGAAATGTTGTTTATTTACTTAAACTTAATTTATTAACATACACCTCAGTAACAACTCTAAACAAAATCTGGATGTAGTGGTAGGAATATGGTTTACTCTTGTCTGTACCTCTTCTACCTGCCTGTAAGGTATGGCAGATAGTCAACTTCTTGAAACAGATCTTTTAAGCCAGATGGATTGATAGATTTAACTTCCTTCAGCTACAGAAAATGATTCTTGCCTGCTTGGTATCTCCCTTTAATTTAGATTTCTTGTTTTTTGGAAAACGGGGTGACAGAATACAGGCCAATAGAAGATACAGTTTCTGAAGCTGTCTCGAGCTGTTTGCTCTCTCACCCTGCATACCTTAGCACCCAGAATGGTTTGGGATGGAAGGGACCTTAAAGATCATCTCATTCCAACCCCTCTGCCATGGCAGGGACACCTTCAACCAGACTAGGCTGCTCCAAGCCCTATTCAACCTGGCCTTGAATACCCCTCACAGAGACCCTGTCAAAGGGAGATATGTCCTAAAGGATCTGGGAGAGGGAGCATGGCTGGGACAGCTGATCTGGACTGGCTGGAGGGACATTCGATACCACAGAACATCCTGCCCAATATGGAAACTGCAGGGAGCAGGCCAGGGAGGGCAGTGACAGGGTGACAGAGCCAGCCAAGGTGCCCTGCTGGTTCCTTTAAGGGAAATGTCACAAATGAGAAGTCCCTATGGGAGCACTTGGGGCATTCCAACCTCCCCAGGAGAGCCACCCCACAATGTTTCATTTCATCCACTCCCTGCCAGGGAGAGGTTTCCCTGCTTGGGGCAGGTCCCCCTTTCCCTGCCCTCTGGCAGCCAGATCAAGTGGGAAGCTCAGCACGTGCCCAGCACCTCACTCCCTGCTCCTGGTGACTCTGTGGTGCCTGTCCTGCTGCTTGGTGCTCTGAGGACTCTGACCAATATGGTTTTCCCCACAGGTGCCCAGTGCCGGGAGTGATGTCCCCATAGCCACCCTCTTGGTCACCATCCCCCGCCCAGCCTGGCCCACATGGGGTGGGCAGAGGCTGCCCTTAGGCATCACCCCCCTCCCACTGTGAATACGACCCTAGGCAGAGAGAGGAGCTGCAAAACAGGTCTTTAATGACTGAATGGGAAAGAGGAGTGTAGGAAAGGGCTGGGGCTGGGGGTCTGGATGTAGGTCACTAGCTCGGGGTGTCTTCTGGCTTGGGGGTTGCATCACTGCCGTCGTCTTTTCCTTGCTGGCTGGGCCATGGTTCTGCAGGAAGGGCTCTTGGCTTGTGGGAGTGATGGCTGGTGTGGAGCTCTTGGCCTGGCTGCTGCCAGCTCTCCCATCCTGGGGCCCACCTTGATAGAGAGGGTGCCGGGCAGTGCCTCCTCCTCCATCTGGCCCATGCAGGGCAAGTGAGGCTGGGGGGCAATGGGTAGGCTGGCAGAGGGGGTCAAGTTGGGGCTGGCAGGGATGGCATCCTGGCTGTTCCTTCGCTGTGCCTCCACCACTGGCTTCTTGGGATGGTCATCTTCCAGCAGGCATTCACAGAACTCAAGGAACTCATCGAGGTCCTCGGCAGTCAAGCTGGGGACATTGGCGGCCAAGATGGTGTCCTCATTGTCCTCTTGCTGTGCCAACTCTGTTTGCTTGTCAAGGCAGCCACTGTCCTCCAGGAACTCAGAAAGTTCTCCCATGAGAGCATCCAAGGTGGAGCTGCTGGGGCTGTTGAGGGCAGTGTCCTCGCTCACCATGGTATCAGGGCAGGCGTTTGCAGGCAGATCTCTGTTGGTGCTGTCCCCTGCCTGCTCAGGAATGGCCTCTGGGGTGGCAGCTGGTTCCTCCCCAGACAGATCCATGGCCACCACTCCTGAAAATGGAACCCCAGGAGACTGAAGCTTTCCTCAGCTTGTCTGCCTGTGAGTGGGCTTTGCCACTCCCCAAAACTCACCTTCGGGCTCCACTGTAGTTGTGCCAGCTGGTAGAGCCAGGGCAGGTTGGTAGTGCATGTGAAACACACTGGAGCTTATGGAGTAAAGGGGCTCTTCCAGGACCACAGCTCTTGGCTGGTGAGGCAGCAGTGTCCCCATCATCACCTGCTGTGCCCAGCCATAGGCAGGGGGACAGAGAGCAGCCCCAAGGGGCAGCTGCACTAGGTGGGGAAGATGCACCACAGGAGGAAGTGGCACCACCAGCCCCAGGGCCCCTGGGAACTCCTGCCTGGTGGTGACTGGGACGAGCTGGTAGGGGCCAGTGTGGAACTGGAGAGGCCCAGAGGACAGCGGCAGCCTGGTGACAAAGGGCAGCTCCCAGGCAGCTCCCAGGGCACAGACGCTCATGCCAGGGACCTCCACCACTGTCACATGGAAAGGGAACCTCTCTGTTGGGGGAAGCAGAGAGGGGGCATGGGGTGAGATACTGGCAGGCAGAGCTGGTCTGGGGGTACCTGGAGGGCAGGAGCCCCAGGAGGAGCAGGAGCCTGCTGCTGTACCTGCCATGGTGCTTGGGCAAGCTGGGGATTGCTTGGGACAAACACCGCTTGGGGGTTCTGTTGCCAAGGTGACTGTTGGGTCAGTGCTCTGGGGGTTCCATCGCCACAGTTGTCCCCACCAACACCCGCTCCAGCAACGTGATGGAATGAGAGCTGCTCCATCATCAGTGCCCACAGCCTCCAGCGTGACAGTGACAGGAGGAGATGTGGGTGTGCTCTGGGATGGCCAGGAGCCCCCCATTCCCTGCCAGGCCTGTCCCCACGGCCGGCACCAAAGCTGCCGCCTGCTCCGGAACAGCCCCTCGGGAATGTCCTGCTGTTCCCTCTGGGCCCGGCACAGGGAGAGCTGCCCCTTCCCCACTCCCCTGCTGGGGCTCCTTGGGCCGTTCTGGCAGCTGACGGGTTCCAGTTCCCCATCCAGGGCGGCTGGAGAGTCCCTGCCCCGGCCCGGCCGGGGCCCTGTGGCCTGGCCACCCCAAGCACTGAGGGGGCACGCTGGGCACCATCTGCCCCACAGCTGCTCCTCAGGAACGTGGGAACGGCTCCAGGCCCTGCTCCGCCGAGGGCAGTCAGGAGCTTCCAAACCAGTCCTTCCTTCCCCTCCCGGGGTTCACGTGGGGTCTGACACAGGGCTGGGTTTGTTCTTAAAATGATCCCAAATGAGGATTTTCCTGTGGGAACAACCATCAATATGGAATTGGTGGAGGGTACTAAATGTGACCCAGTTCCAAACACATCTCTGCCCAGTTTTCAGAGCTGCTGAACAGAATTCTGCCCAAAATTAAACACAGGCTTTGGTGGTCAATTGCTCTGAAGACAACCACAGAACTGTTAACAGCTCTCATTGAGTCCTAGGCTGCTGCCCTCCAAAATTAGGTTTAAAGTAGAGTGGAAGGGCATTTCAACATCTTTCTGCAAACATTTGATCAAAATGCAGTGGTATATTATGATAAAGTAAGTTCTGTTTTATTTATGTCTTAACTTCTTACCTTTAATGGAATTAATTTTTAAATGGATCTCAAGGTTTAAATCACTCAAAGCCACATTCTTCACAGCCAGAATATCATAGGGTTTTGGTCTGATCTGCCATTTTAAAAAAATTGAGGAAGAGCTGTATAACACCTTGGGAAGTGTAGGTAATTTAGGTTTTTGCTAGTCTAGATGGTGAATTAGATAAATCCTGCAGTGGTTTTGTGCAGAAACCCAAGTTCAGATTTCTGCTGTACCTCTGAACTCGCAAGATGGTTTGATGTTTCATTTCATGACAGTAAAGGATATTTGTCTATTTGGTGAGGTGTACTCTAGTGGGCTTTTAATTTTTTTTTTTTTTAATTCTTTATTACTCTTAAATTATGCCCCTTTTTCAAGTGGCTACAGTAGATTAGTCTAGGTCAGTCTCACATGCCAGCTGGCAGGGCAGAGCCCCTGCAGTGCCTACAGTGGTGAGGATTACTGGGATTTATGTGATGGGGGTGGGCCATGGTGGGGAACGGCTTTCAAGTCCTGCCTTGGGGTTCTGTGATGGCTGCTGAGTGTTTCCTGTGCCTGAGGGCTCCCTGCCCCTGGTGTCTGGAGATTCTCAGTGTGCATGGCAGGTGTCAGACTCTGCTCCCAGGGAACAGGGACAGGACAAGGGGAAATTACCTCAGGCTGGGCCAGGGGAGGCTCAGGTTGAATACTAAGGAAATTTTTTCTTGTGACGAGGGTTGTAAAGCATTTTCATGGGCTGCCCAGGGCAGTGGTGCAGTCTGCCATGCCTGGAAGTGTGCCAAAAAACGTGTTCATGTGGCACTTGGGGACATGGTTTGGTGGTGCTCACTGATGACCTGATGACCTGAAAGGTCTTTTCCAAGCCAAAGGATTCTGTGATGATTCTAAAAAGATATTCAGTGTTACCACAGTACCAAAGCAATGTCTGGATGGTTTAGTTATTCTTAGAGACACTTCCTTTGATTTGCAGAGGTGAGGAGTGGCAAGTGCTCAAACATCTTTGAAATCCAAATCTGGCAGTTTGAATATCCTCAGAAGTTACTCTGATTTTCCAATATCCCATAATAAATTCACTGGATTTAATAACTGAAAATACTGTAAAAGTCTATCATGAAGACACAACCTTGTGTCTTCAATCCTCATCTATTGTTCCACTGAGTTGGACATCAAAATTCATAACTGTCAAAAACATAACTGTGAACCACAGAACTTACTCTGACATCAGGCAGTGAGCCAAAATACATCCAAATGCTATATAGTCTTTCTGGGAATGAAAAAGAAGGCTGCCTGCTGCATTTTGCAAAGATCATCTTTGACGATGATGAACTCACAGTGAGATTGTGTATGTGTATGAAATACTAGATTTTAGGATGTCTTTTCCTAGTGTTGAAGAAAACTAAAATGACATAAAAACTGTATTTGTTGAGCTGCAAGTATTGGAGGAAAAGTGATGTTAAATTGTAAAGCAAGTTGATAAGGAAATTATTAACATTTTGAACATCAGACCCTACAACACTATATTTAGATTGCGCTTATAACTTAGGACTTAGGAATGTGAGTATAGTAAAATTTTCCTTCCTACCTAGATCTCTGCCTTCTATTTTAATTCCAATGCTGGAATTGGTCAGGAGCCTCTAAAGATTGCACAGCATCCTGTTTAAAAAGCTGACCTTCTGGGCCAATTCCAGGAGAAGACTTGGCTGTGAGGCTGCAAAATTGATTGAATAAACTAAAGTCTCTCCAAAAGAACAAAATGAATACTTAGTCAGACAGACATGCAGCAGGAAGTGATGTTTAGCAGCACATCATCAAGTATGGCAAATTAAATATTTTATTATTTTTTCTTCTCACCTCTAAGGAGGCTTTATTCTTCCCCTTTGTTTCCCTTCCCTGATTCTTCTAGTCCTAAAGCTTAAGTCTTCATGTGAGTGTTAAAGACTATTTGTAACAGCTCTGATTCCATGTTGTGTGCCAGATTATCTCTGTAGCATTAAGGCAAACAATTCTAAATAGTGTAAAACCCTAGTGTGTAACACCTTGTCTTACATGAGTGGCCATCACTGTGTTGCAGGGATTTAAAGTTTTGTGGACTTGTAACAGTCAGCAGAGCAAGACCCTAAGTAAATACACTCATAAATAGAAAAGGGATAAAGGAAGTAAGTTATTTGGCAGAGATAATATTGAGCATTGTGTGCAGATGGCTTTTTACAAGGGAAAAATGAATAACTTAAACTTACAACCTCCAGGCTTGCCTGCTTCTTCTGAAAAGACAAATACCGTTGTGGTTTGCTCAGCTGCAGATAGTTTTTTATTTGGTTAATAAACCAACTGTATCCAAAAGTCTGGTTCAAAGAACAAGTAAGCCAAAAAACACCCCTAAACCCAAACCCAAACTAAGAGATTCATGAACAGTTGCCAGGAAACCATTTATAATATTTTTTTTTCTATTGGGATTTCTGCAAATATTTTGATTATTGTGGTGCCTGGATACTAGTTTTCTAAATGTAAATTTTATGCATTAATTAGGCACCATTAAGCATTTCTCCCCAAACACACATATTAAGAATCTCAGTGTGCTTTTCTAATTGCATTAAAAAGAAAAAAAATCAAGCTGTAAAACTGCCTGGAGTCAGTTCTGTGTGCACCCACATATGTAGCTCTCATTAATGTCAGTGAGAGTTAAATGTAAAGGAGAAGAGAATTAGACCTGGGATACACCTTATTAAAATGTGTGTAGGTGTTTAAACTTAAATCTGTACTGGTTAGTGGAGAAATGCCTGAAGAATAGGGCGTGGTGTAGATCCAAGGCACAATAATAATTTCCCAAACTCTCCATGTGTGGGATCCATCCTGCTTCCCTTCAGGCATGTTCACAGGAGGCTGAACAAGTGGCTTTCATTCTCCAGTTTCCCTTGGGAATGTGCCTGCCCAGGAACAGGAGCAGCAGGACATTGGCACAGGTGTTGTCACCTTGGCAGCTTTGGGCAGGGGAAGTAATTCCCAGCCAGGGGCATCACTCCTTGTCCAGACTGTAACCAGGTTTGCCTAAATATTGTTCAATGTCTCCCTGATAAATCTGTGCTCAGGTGAAGTGCTGACTGTGCATTGCAGTATGGGAAGGAAATCACCTACTTACACCCAGAAGCTGCAATGCAGGCCCTCAGACAGAGAGGTGCTTCATCTCCCACTTCAGTGAGATCTGAGAACCCAGAATCCTTGCTGGGCCTGTGCTGGCCGTGTAATCTTGTGAATGCAGTTGGCCACAGATTGTATGTCTTCTGTAATATCTCTTCCAGTGGGCCTTTGGATTCCTCACTAGATTCTTTAAAAACAAGTAATAAAGCTTTTTAGACAAGACTGGGGTTGCAAATTCAAAATCAGAAGTTCTGTCTGCCAGAGTAAGGCTTGCTGGAGATACTAAGCTGAGTGAGCCAACTAAATACTGGGAAGGAGCCTATAACAGGATTGAGAACTCTGCCAAGAATTTTGGTAATTGGAAAAATATTAATCACACCTTACTAAAGTAGTTAGAATTTGCCACACAAGAAAATAACCAGTTCAGAAAGAAGCAAAAGAAAGGTAGATTTTGTCAAGGAATCCAGATTTTCTCCTTCTAACAGGGAGTCCAGAATGCTGTCTGTCCTCCTTAGGCTTGTTGGTGTCAGTGAAGTAGGAGTTCACAGATGACACCCAGAGCTCTTCAGCCAACATGGAATATATATCTCAGCATCTTGACCAAGGGTGAGTGAAATGCCTGTATTCAATATTAGAACTTGCAAAAAGTACAGGCAAAGAGAGTTATGCTGGCATCAGGAACAGGCTGGAAGGAACAGGCCATCAGCTGGATGTTTTGGGGTATCTTTTTTGCTATTTATTATTTATGTTGGCCACTGCTGCCATTTACAGGGTAATATCTGCACAGGAGGAGAAGAGTGTGATTAGAAGAGAAATACATGGAGCCTTGTCTTAGAGTGACTTGATGTTGTATTCCCTATCACAGCTCTATGCTCAGAAATTAGTTTTATGCCTTTTCATGCTTTTAACCTGAGCCTGAGAGAAAGGAAAAAAAGAAAACAAACTGAAACTGAGCAAGACTTTTCAAAATAGTTTTGTGTTTTCAAGGAGAGGCTCTCACTCTCTGGGCATTGCTTTTTTTACTCTTTGGCGGTGGGGAGAGGAGCTTGGAAGCACTCTGCTTGCTTGTTCAGCCAGGTTTTTTTTCCTGGGTTTTTCTGCCCTCTGGAGAGAGAGATGGAGAGTTGGATTTTGTTTTCTTGGGACTTTGGATTTTCCTTTTTCCTCTGCTGGGTTGTCTTCAGCATGGGAACACATCAGAGCTGCTCTCCACTGAGGCCTGGCCCCTGAAGAGGGATGGTGAGGGCCATCCTGTTCCAGCTCCAAGGAGGAAGGAGACAAAGGCAGGACTATAACATTTTCCCAGGTTAAAGAAAGGAGCTTTTTGCTTTCATATAGAGAGGAAAAAAAAAAATATATATATATAGAAAAAACAACACTTCTTCCTGCCTACCAAGGAAGAAATCTCGAAGGACATTGAGGACAACAATTTCTGGGTCAAGAAAGCTGGCAAATACTCTGAGAACACTGAAACAAACCTTTTTTTTGTTTCCAGTATTTGGCCACAAGCTTGTGCCTAGTGGCCAAGCTGGAGTGTTACCAATGTCTGTTAGGCTTTGTCCAGCACTTGTGTGTGTCTCCAAATCACACCAGTCACCTTGCAGTGGAAATTTAGCAATGCTAGTATCTGAGGAGGTTGGGCACGGAGTTGTGGACGAGACC
>JACBWW010000996.1:0-17448 GCA_020086605.1 Lanius collurio | reverse complement strand
GACAGTCTAGATGAGAAAAACAGTTTCTTGCATCAAGTGCCTCTTTTCATGATACATAAGTCCCTTGAATTTATGGGCTAAAGGAAAAGAAAGGGCAACTTTTATGGTCTCACAGCACTTGAACCATGAGAGAAAGAGTTTGGCAGGGTTTTTTTTGTAGCAGCCAAGGCAGTTTGACTGCCCTCACTGTAGCAAGTGAAGATCAACATTGAAAAGAGACCCTTCTGCTTTCAGGATCAGTAAGAGAACAGAAGATAGTCGCTGCTCTTTAAAATTGCTTGTTCAGTAATTCCCCACTTCTCAATAATTTTATCACTAAATTTATGAGCCATATGACGGTACGTTAAATTAATTTTAGAATAACCTATAGATGACATATGGGTGATGGGGTAGCCCTACCTTGTCTCAGATGATTAATTACTCTACTTATTTTGCTACAAGAAGCAATGTTATTACTCTGAAATAATAAACAAGATAAATCCTAAATCCATTCTGTATTGGAAACCATGCACACAAGCATCACAGACAGATACTCTCCAAAACTGTAAAACTAAGTAAATCACTTACAATTTCATGATTTGTTTTATATAGGTTCTTCTTTTAATCTCTCTTTTAAAATTAGAAGACAAGTAGATGACAAACTGAACAACTGATTTACAATTCATTGCCACATAAAAGGTATCAGCACTGCCAAAAATATCCAATACCATTCTTATGTACCTAGCCACCAAGAAAAATGCAGAAAGAACTTCTCAAAAAAAATTTCAATTAGGCTTTGCCTGAGTAACATCAAATGTGTCATAATCATAATGTGATTTGTAACAGAAGAATAAACAAACATGGATTTTAAAATTTATATGTGCATTTGAATCGAGCAGCTGCTTATATGATATAACTTTTAAAATTAGTATAAATACAATACCATGTGTGGACAGATGTAGATTTAATTGGAATCAGTAAACTGATTTGTTTAGCTAAAGCCCTCAGAAACACTACTTCAGTTAGTGTATCTTTCAGTGTTTTCAAAAATCCTGTTTTGAAAAGAATTTTAGTGTAGGGCTATACATGCAACTGTAGCTATTTTCTACTCCCAAGCCACTGCCTTTCCTGTCTATAGAGTTGGTAACAAAAAGAACACATTCCACCTATCACTTTTAAAATAAGAACTTAAATAATACCTTACTAAGGAAACAACTGAACCAGAAAATCACAATGAAAAATATGAGCAAAGACAAACTCACTGCATTAAGCAAGGCTGAATCCAAATTTCACCACTCCATTTCATCCTTACAAATACTGGAGGGGAGCAGAATAAAATTCGCCAGTCAATAAACATTATTCAGTATTTCAATAAATATGAAAACCACATTATCAAAACTTAAAACAGCAAAGGTAAAACAAAAGTTACAATAAAGATATAATAAAATTACATCGGTTTCTTATATGCACCTGGGAAAGGAAATTATTTTGCCATAAGATGGATGATTCTCCTGATAATTTGATAAAGAAGGGACTTCTCCCCTCATTTTTCACCATTAATGCCACAACGTAAAGATAAAAAAAGCTTAATTTCAAAATACTTCATCTAATTTCTAGGAATAAGAAAAAAGTATTCCTATTATATTTCCTCCCCACTGAGAAAGAGTCTATACACCAGAAAGTTCTCTGAGAATCAGTTCAGGGATTTAAATTTGATAGTCATACTACAACCACTATGTCTTTCACTGAAAAGACCACACCAGAAACCAAGATATTTGACCATTCATTTCTTCAGAACACATCCAGCCATAACTAGGTACAGCTTCAGTAAAAGAAAAATAACCAACCAAAGTCAAGAGTTATGTAAGAAAAATAAACAGTTGAAAAGTTTGGCCTCATTTGAAGAAAAACCTTTTTAGGATAGTTGTTATTCAAGTATAAGCACCTTTTGTCAATTCCAACATATTCTGAATGAAATGAAAAAAGCTAGACTGCATTTAAATGAAGTTTCATCTATTTCAAAAAACTTCATACCTGAACAGTCAAATGTAAAAGTTTCTGGCTTGAACTGCTAGTAACCAATTAAAGGATTTTCACACAAACCTCAGAATTTCATCTGAGCACAAGCCTTTGGAAAAGGGCATATTTCACTCTGCCAGGGTTGTGTGCAAAAGAGCAGCATCTACCTAACAAGCAGCTGAAATCTCTGTGCTGCAACACAACAACATGCTGCTTCTTACAGACCTGATTATAAAAATACTAGAAAATTTATTTTCTCTTTAAAGTCTCCATAGTTATGCCATCATCCAGTGTCTATCACCAACTGGTACCATCAGAATGAGGCTGGAAAAGCCTGCTGCTTGGTTGAACTCTGTTGTGGCTCTATTGTTTTTTTTTGGGTGGCTTTCAAAAGCTCCCATCTCCTTTAGGCTCAGCATTTGCAAATGAGACCAGTGCAGAAAATCATTTTGCTTGTATCCAACACGGGCAGCAGCTGAGTCCCACCAGGTGAGAAAAGCTGGATGATGGACCAGTGAAACACAGGGGTTTGTACAACCCTTTCATATATATTTTGTACATGGAATACTTTAAGTTGGCTCATCAGGAACTTCAGAATATATTCCAAGGTATAGCTCTGCTCCCATTACAAAACATGCAAAGATTCACATCCTGCTCACTTATCCTGATACCTTTAGTACACTCAGTGGCCAGGCAGGCCAGAGGACATTGTGTGTCTTGTCTGTCTCCTCCTCATCCTTCTGAATCAGGCACTGTGCCTTTCAAGAGGCACATAAATAAACAAACAAGCAAGCTGATGCCCTCAAGAGCTAGTGAAGAAAACATGTCTCCAATATTTTCAGTCTAAGCATAAAGGTGTTTCAACAAAACCCCAAATCATCTGAATATTTTTGTTCCCAAAAGGAGAGGTCAAAATCATGAGTAAGCAGAAATGGTAACAGATGTTGACATTTAGCATTTGGCTGTGGAAAAATTTATATTAGTAGGAACTGCAGAAGACTTAACTGTCTGTGGTGGCCCAGACAGCATCAGGAGCTAGAGCTCTCGAAGCCAAATCCTTTGAGAGGAAAGGTCTGTGTCCCCAGCCAACAGAAAAAAGGCTGCAGATTGAGCTGCTGGAGATACAGCCCCAGGCCTTCATGTTCTGGGCCTGTTTTAACAGTCTCATCATACCGTGGATGTTGCTGAATTTGATTAAAAGAGGTATCAGAAGTCCAGCTTATTTTTCATATTTTAAGACCCCAGGCAATAGTGTCAAAACCCCAGAGAAGCCAAATTAGACATAAAATTCTCCTAGGTCAATGAAATCACCCAAAAGTAGATCTTGCACTTAGAGTAGATTTTAATGGATATGTTAATTCATTCAATCTTCAGCTCAGCCAACTTACATTAAACATAATTTTAACAAGTAAGAGATTTTTTCCCCATTAAAGAAATTATATACACCCCATTTAAAATGAAACTGATATGACAGGCCGCTACAGAATTAATTAATGCCCCTTCTTGAGGGAAAGGCGAATGAGGGAGCACTTCTTAAGTCAGGAATAAAAAATATAAATTAGTTTATTCCATATAATTGGTATTTGAGATATTGTTCTATGGATAATATAACACATACATGAAAATAAAAATTCCTAATAAGCACACAAAAAAGCAAGTTTCATAGCCACAAACTGGACAACAACCTACTTTTGGAAAGTACATTTAAGACAATTTGGGCAAGAAACATATCTTTACATACTTCTGCACCGCTATAAGCCTTTATCTATATTGTGAGATATTCCAAGAGGTCTTGCAGATCTCAAAAATGTTAAAGAACAATTCCTACCTGAATTATTTATATTCATACACACTTAACTCATTCAGATCATGGGCTGCACAAAGTCTTTCTTTTAAACTTAACATCTCTGTCAGTTACATGCATATTCTGAAAGCTTTTCCCTGACAAAGCATTGCAAAGCACTGACTTCTCATACTGCCAAATTTTTGAGCTGGTGTAGAAAACCTGCTCTGCAGACAGAGCACTGGATGGGGTTCTCTGCACCTGACTTGAAACTATCACAGCAGTCTGTGCAAGAGTGAAAGCACTTCACTCCTACATGCTTTGGGGTTTGGTAAAGCAACACCTGTTAATTACACACTCCAAATCCAGCACTTTGCCAAACTATCAGGGCTCTCCTCGTGGCTGTTGTGCCCTGAGGGTGCATGCCTCAGGTAAGGCAAAGTTTGGGGGCAGAGGTTTAATCTTTGTCAGGCTCACAGACATCATGCAGCAGAACACCTTTTGGGCACAAAAACCTTTCTGAAACAGAATAAATAATCTTCTAAGCTGAACACCAGCTGTAAGATATGGAACTGAACTTCCCACTCATGCAACCTAAGAGAAAAGCTAGTTGATATCTGGGGCAAAATAAACATTGTTAGGAAATTCTGATGCTTTCATTGATTTTTGGCCCAAGCTCAAGGCACAAAAATACAGCATCCTCACACAGTCTGGAACCGTTTTTAAGTGAGGTTTGTGTACAGACATTTTTGTTCTCCCTCTTTTACCCAACAGCTGAAAGTGCAGAGCCTTGAGAATGGAGACATGAGGCCCAGACTGTAAGTGCAAGCTGGGATATGTGCAACCCTGGCTGGACCTAGCAAATTCTTTTGGGGAAGCATCCAAATTGGTGGCTTCAAGAGCAGTTAGCAGTGGAACATGCCTTCTGAGGGGGCAAGGAAATGATGGATTTTTTTTGTTATAATTTCACCAGAGTGTTCTCTTTTTCTATTAAAACCAAAGCACAGATATTGTATATTCTGAAACCTCTGTGGTAAAAAAAAAAATCCTAAAACTTCATCCCATGGGCTGTCTTTCAATATCAGTTTATGCTGGAATGAACTCTTTACAATTCCAAGGTTACAAAACCTATTTGCTGAAGACCAGGCATCAGGGCTTTTCCTCCTCATAAAGAGAGAAAAATTAACTTCAGATAACTACTGATAACTGATAACTACAAGAAAGCAGCCAGAGCTTCCCCACACCTTTCTTTCTAGGATATGGTACACAGTACTAACTTCTTAAAATGTAGTAGAAATGAGGCATAAGAAACAGCAGAAAATGGGCATATTTGTCTTTACAGACATAAAAACCGTACTGTGATTAATCCAAACTGCTTATAGTTCTTTTTTTGCTGTTTTCTTTCTCACGGAAATATTGTGAAGCTATACCTAATCATACCTAAACAGTGTGTTACAATTTGTTTGGGGCTGTTGGGAGAGAGAATTATGCTTGTTTTTCCAAAGGCACTGGAGATTTTCCATATTCAACTCATCTCTTATATTCTGCTTTTGTAGATTTGTGGAGGCATCACCAGAGGGAAATAATAATGGAAATTAGAAATGAAGCAGACTTCTAAAAACAAAATTAAAGACCTCCGAGAAATTACAGACTTCAAATTTGATTTTTTTTTAAACTGACAGCCTGCTGAAACTCAGAGAAAGATAAACACATTATGTTCAACTTCTGGGTATCTGCCTTACAGTGACAAGAAAATATCCTTACTTCAAGAAAATGTACTTTAGAAAAAGGGAATAAGAAACTGAATGTAAGGATGGCTGGAAATAAAACAATTTCAAAGGCTGTGACATCAAACAGTTTATTATCATATGCTTTATAATTGCATCTGCTAGATTTCTAATCTATCAGAAATAGAGAGATTCTGAGCATCTCATGGGAACAGTCAGGTCTTAATGGGAAATGCAGATATGAAAGTTAAGCTCTTGCTTATAAAGTGAGTGGGGGTGGGAAGGAGATGGTGATTTTGCAAGAGGATTTAAGAGAATTCGACTACAAAGAGTTCACTTTCCAAGTGCAAAAAAACCATAAACTTCTGCTGTTAATCAGTTCTTAAAAAGAAAAAAAAAGAATATCTGGTTTAAACAGCTTTCATTCAGACTTAAAAAAAAACCAGAAAAAAACCCACAAAGACAAAAAACTGGTCAGTGACAAGAAGCAGCCTTGGCACACTTCTGCATTTAGCACTGTCAAAACCATTTTAACCAGGACAGTAAAAACATGTAGCTTTATAGTAGTATCTGAATGGAACTAATGAGGTATTTTGCATATTAATATTCCAAGAATATGAAGATGAAAACATGTGTTTGTGAAGAGGAAACAGGAAAAACGTGTTTGTGAGTTTTAACAAGGAACTAAAGCTAAGAACCTGGGCTAACAAGACGAGAGTTCAAAAGCAGCTGAGAAGGCACAAGGCGACACTGTGGAAAATCATGTTTCTTAGAGGGAATGTTTCCTCAGAGAGGCCATAACAGGAACTGGCTGGAACAAGACAGGAGACAAATCTTTGTAGAGGAAAGTGGCTCTGAAAGCAAAGGATTCAGTATTTGCCACACCCATGGACAGATGCAGTAGATTGGTTTCGGCACTGGAGATGGAACGTGTAGAGGGCCTGGATATGGCAAATCAGAGAAGATGAAGGATAAAATGCATGATGTGGCCTAAAAATCCAACACACAGCAAGGGGTTTTAACAACCAAAGGGGAAATGATGTAAAGGATAATCTGATGGTGACAAAGAGTCCTGGGTGACCGTACTGAATAAACACTGACTGCACATGGGCAGATGCTAAAACCTACAATAGTGGATCTGCCAACAACCCAGGTAAGGACAGCAGGTGATTCTGTCCTCTGAGACAGCTCTGCCAGAGGTGATATGTAAAAGGAGAAAAGCAGCCAGAAAACCAGTTGAATCTGCTTGAATATAACTTTGTAACTAGTTCTTCTCTTTGGAGGTTTCGGTGAAATCAAGACGCGGGGACTTCACTATCTTCACACAAATGGTTATGGGAATGCTGGAGAAGCTTAGTAATAAAAGATGAATTTTGGATACTTGCATGGGCCATGAGGTTTTACTGAAGAGCAGCCTCATTGCACTGATAGTGGCAACAAAAAAAAAGGCAGAGAGCTTCAGAAGAATGATAAGGGAGGGAAAGTCAGGGACACAGGATAGATCTGAAGAAGAATTAAGTGAAGGTCACTGGAGTATTGGTGAGGATAAGATCAGACACTGTGCAGGCAAGAAACTTCTACAACCAGTGCCAAGAGATAAAAGGCAGAGTTGTGAGGGGGAAGGGCAGGCAAGTCAAAGGCTGGGGTAAATTCAGATCGTTTATTGTAAGTTTTCTCAGAAAGAGTACATGAAAAGGGAGAAATGGAAAATGGATCTGATTAGAATTGAAAGGCTGTGAGAGGGAATTGTCTAGTCTGCTTGAAAGAAAAGTGAGCTGTAAGACAAAGACAGAGGACTGCATTGTTTTCTACAATAGAGGCTGGTGGGTTCAATCTGGTAAATCAGCCTTTGTTTCAATTCTCTGGTGGTAGTGTTTAATCTAAAGTAATTATCATTGCTTTGCAGTGTTCTCTGCATCTCCCCTAACTAAAACAATATAATGGTGAATAGTAGGACATTTTAAGAGATTCATCAATTTAAATAATTTAGTTTCAGTTCTTCTTTAAGATAAACCCCCACCACTTTTGTTTTTCCTAGCTATATTTTATTTAACCTTCCACAAGCTATTTAATCTACATTAAACATAATTTTTCAAGTTTAATGTGCATCATGCCAAGATGTCACATCATTACAGAGGAAATGCAGAAGCAATGTCTTCTATAGCTCCTGACCAGTTCAATAGAAACTGACAGATTTTTTTTTTTTTAAATGATAAGAGATTTTTTTAAAAAGATAAAAATGAAGCAAGGAAGAGATTAAAATATGGCACAATGTTCAACACCTGATGCTAATATATTTTCAAGCAATTTACAATAACAACTAAAGTAAACAGATTACCCTAAGAAAAGTTCATTTTCTCTAGCAAATAGCATAGGCTTCCTTCCTGCATTGCTTATGTATAGTTGTTTCCAGGTGCTAAGATAATACACTTTATTACTCATTAATATAATAAATAGCTTTATTATATTTTTTTTAATTTTTTATTATTTACATCTATTTTATCTATCTGCACCGATGGAATAGCACAGAAAAAAAAAAAAAAAACACCTATGTCAGAATATCCTTAACCTCTAAAATAAAGCCACATCCAATTCATTTGGAAAACTTTCATTGCCCTAGACATCTGGTGCCCTCACCTCACACACTGGCACAGAAGTGCCAGCGTTCTGCCTCAACCAGGACAATAATACTCAACGTTGCAGGTGGTGCCATAACCAGGGACTCCCTGTCCCAGCCCTCAGAAGGCCAGGCCAAAGCTGTCCCCCCAGCCCACCCCGGGGCAGCCCCAGCCAGGCTGCTCAAGGGCTGGGACGGCCCGAACCCACTGCAGCTGCACTGCCCCTGCCCCCAAAGGAGCCCGACCTGCCTCTGCCCAGGAAAGTAAGGACAGGCAGGGGCCCAGGGAGTTACAGCACACAGGGGCACAAGGGACATCTCAGAGCATGCTGCCAAAGGAGGAAATATGCAATAAAAAATAGTTTAAGTAAGAACCCCCATAGGGAGGATACACCCACAGGTGTGGAGCACTTTCAATTATTTTTAGCTGTTCCATTTCCAAGCATACACTAAACTATTTATTTGGGGTTTTTTTTAAAGAAAATACAAGCTCATTGACCACCTGACTGAACAAGATTGTTTTAGGAGTCTGCTTATCCTACTAGAAGAGAATTGTGTTACAATGCATAAAACATTTTGATTTCATTACCACAAGTTTGTTTAACAAGCAGTTCTTCAACCATTTCTATTTTATATTGACTTATTTACATATACATGTGTAAAAGGATACATTTACATATATGGGTCCTTTGCAATTTTTGATTCTTCAAGATTAATTTTCTAATTTGAGCAAAAAGTAAGTCTTTGCATTATAGTAGAATTTGTGGTTTAACTTTGGATAAATTTATATTTTCCTCCATAATATAAAGCTTACATAGCAAGTTTAATTATTTTGCTGCTTATTTAACTGGCTTTTAAACTATTTGTCAAAATTACTCTGCTGTAATGACTTACCTTCCTCTTTATTATATCTAGGCAAAAAATAATGTTTAAATACTAGCTTATATCAAAAGTCTAAACACAAATACATCATAATGGAAAACAGAGGAATAATAGGAAAACATATCTGAAATTCTTTATCCTTTATCATCAATTACAGAAAACGATGGAACAAAACTCCCATTAGTGTGTGTCTTCTATGGAACCTAGGAGTATAATCTAACAAGCAAGTGCAGAATCTAGAAAAGCATTATCAGCTTGACCTCTTGTCTGTGGTTTGGTAACTACAATCCTTCCACCCTTCTAAAGTGCAAACTCAGAACTCACACTAAATGTAATGGTCAGTAAATATTTTCTTTGATTTTTTCCCCCTCAAGTATGACAATTTCAATTACATGAATAAATTTATTTATGTTTGGTTTTTATATAGGTAGGACTCAAAAGTCACAGATTAACACAGGCTGGAAGAAACCTCAGGAGGTCTCCAGTATAATCAGTAGTGTGGGATCTCAAGTGTGTACGAGGTGAGGAAAAGAAATTCCATCAAAAATAGAGGATTTGTCCACTTAAAACCTCTTAAAATATAATCAAGTTGCTGCAATTAGGGCTAAGAACAGCTAAGAACTAGCTGTAAGGCTCATCTCTCCTTATGAGAGGACAAAAAGTGAGTAGAACATATCAATAGTGATGCTGGGAAATAAAAAAAAAAAACACCTCAAAACAGAACTGGATAGAATATTTTCATGACCTCTATAAAACGCCATTTCTTTTTCACATAGGGAGAAAATTAGCCTGGAGAGGAGCAAATCTAGGAGTTATACTTCATAAACCATTTCACATTTGCTGCAACCATTCAGCTAAAGTCAATGCATGCTGTTAGCACAAACAAATTGCTTTTTGGTGTTTTTTCTGCGGTAAAAGTTAGGCACATTGGATTACAAATCCTATTTTCACTGCTTGTAGTTCTTTGCAGGGATACTAAACCTTGCAAATCAACTCCAGTACATGCACATTATGTACACTCATGATCCACATCCTATTTTTAGCTATAAAATATAAGAATATAAATTGGAAATATCAAAAGCATCCAGTGGTGACTTAGCTCTGCTGCCTTAAAAGTCAGTCTTCTAATCCCCACTGGACAAAAACAAGTTAGTTAAATTCCAAGCAATTGCAAAAATCCACTCAAGTGTTATAGAGTGCATGGCTACTCACTAGATCAAAGGAGGTATTTAAAACAATCCTTAGGAGGAAGGGGTCAGTTTACTCTTTCATGAAAAGAAATGGAAAATACATACTGGTCCCTACTGCAGAGGAGAGATACCAGGTCTGTGTGCATATTTGTACATTCTGGGAAAACGGCCCTTGTTTGACTTAATTTAGCAGCTGTTTCCTATGAGCTACTCTTTGTGAATGAAAACACAATCCCTGTAGGCAGTCTCACGATTTCACTTTGTCTCAAACGTAAAGATCTTTATACAATTCTTATTAAAGATCAAACACCAGTATTCCCTACTTATAGTCCCTGATGTTTGTTTGATCAGTGGGGTTTTTTCTCCCTCCAGGACACCAAACTAACACAAGCTTACTGTATCTATTTGTAAGGGGCATGATGTGCATTTGCCAGGAAATGCATTATCGTAAGTAGCTTTTCAAATTATTGCCACAGGTGGTTTTAACTACAATTGGAACTCCTTCTTCTGGAATGAACCTGTACATGAGAAAAGGAAAGCTCTGCTTCATACTAGTCATCATGGATTCTCTCTCTTCCAATTTCTGACTTGTAGAATTAATATTTCAGACAGAGATTTTCTCCAATGACATTCACTTGATTTACACTACTCAAGTATCTTTCAGGCATGTGTAACTATCAGAAAAAGTGCAAGATCAAAATTTAAATTTTGCAGTAGTTAAAAGGTACAAAGGAAATATGTTTATTTAATGTTACTCTGAGGGATAAGGGAAATCAGAATCTACATTTGAACAGCACATGCTATACCATCCTGAATGCTCTTCAATTTGGTCTGAAGGATCCAATTCTCTGCTGACAGCAAGAAGGTTTCCTATAGGGTTCCCTCTGCAGACAGACTACCCTGGCCAGCAGTGCAGGGTCTCCCACCAGTCAGCCCACTCAGGGATTAAACTGGAAATCAGTCATCAAACCTGTATAAAATTTGCTGGGGTGAGAAAATTTCCCTAGTGCACAAAGCTGTCCCTACTGTCTGTCTGCTGCTGGAGCAGCAGTGCACACGTGTCACCTCTGTCCCCTCACGCCTCAGGCACCTCCTGATCCCGCCACTGACAGCAAACATCTCGAGAGATTTTCCACCAGAAGCTACAAGTGAATGACTGACCTCTTAGAGATGGCCTCAGGGCTTGACAAGGTGATGACATCTGGCATCTTTATTTTTATTGCATATGCTGACTGGAAGGATTTTATCTCAAGCATTTAAACTGGCCAAAGGTCAAAGACATGCAAATGTCAAAAATAAAATGTGTTAAAGTGGAGCCAGCAAAGTGTCAGTGAATAACTCAATGGACTCTCCTAGATTAACTGATTTTTTTTTTCAATTATGTCAATGTTAATTGTTAAGAAACAATTTCTAATTCACTTATTTATATGTCTAAATTATCTATATTGGACAAAGAGATTTCACTTTCATCATGTTTTAAATGAAATATTCTTGTTTTATGAATTTCTTGAAAAATACTGCAGGTGTTTACTGAATCCCATTTGAATATTACCACAGAAGCTGAAAAATTTTCATCTCTCCTATTCAATACCTTGCAATAACCATTAATTTTTCAGCGCTTGCCAGTATATACAGAATTTAAAAGAAATGTTTCATTGCATTCACAAAAGAAATTATGAATATCACCTTGAATATAAAGAAAATGAACATTTTGTAAGTTGAAGGAGGTAAAAGCAAACAGTTCTACAAATGAAGGAATTTAGAATTTATTTTATCCATTAAGTGCAACAGCACAAAAAAAAATCTTTTTCTTGCTTCCTTGTAAATATTTTTTATTCTCTATCTTCATCTTTTCAAAAAGTTTTTTTTTCAGCTGTGATGCTTTGAATGCGAAAATACTAACAAAAAGAAATTCCACCCAAACAAAACCTATGCAACAGTACTCACAACTCCTCAAACATTAAAAAATGCAAGAAATAGCATCTTCTTTTCAAGAAGGAAAAGTATTCAGAAAAAGAGAAGAATCTGGAAATGCTATTTTCCTTTTTTCTGTTCCTTTTCTTTTCTGTAAGAAAAATATTTCATAGCTTTGACCTTCTAGACTAGTGTTTTCTCATTTTCCTTTTTCTTTTGATAACTCTTCAATATGGCTGTATCATCAAATGACATATCTATTTCATTTTTCTTTAGAAAGCACACTCAAATCATAGTCTAACCTGTTGCTTTTGATGGAAAGGGTTTGGGTTTTTATCTAATTTGGAAAGCCTCTTGCATCTGGGTTTTTCAGTTTCTTCAACACAAACTATGCATTCTCAGCTGTGCAAAACCAAAATATTTTCTGGATAACAACAAAAAACCCCAATGGTTCCTAGCTGATTCTGGCATGCCAAATGTCCTCACAAACCATGGTCAGATCCAGATGTGCAGTGAAACGAATTCTCCCTTCATTAATCATCTCATTTTTGTATCTCCATCAGCTTACAGGCTATGCAAATGACTAACAACAAATATAACAGGACACCTAAATAATATTAAAAAAAACTTAGGGGCTAAACAGACGCTGAACTTGAAAGGTATATGAATGAGAAATACAATCATCTTCAGAAGATTTCTTGTCCCATTTAATCACGTACAAATGCTCTGGGGAAAAAAAACTTTAATGTGTCTATTCTGCCTGTAGAAGAAAAAGATATTTTATTTCATCATTTATTTATAATTTTGGATGGGGAGCTGGAATTATTTTTCAGTAAGCATTGGCAGAGGAAACAAACTTGATAACACAACTGTTCTTGCCATCTGTACATACTTCACACATTGTCATATAGAGTCACTTGGATAGGAAAACAAACACAAAATTGCCGAGTTCTGTGTGTTATGTAAAATGCTCTGCTTGTCAGTACAATTTGGGAGTTGCCCTCACCTACGCTGAAGGAAAGATGTTAATCTAAATTTGACAGAAGTGTCTGCAAGAGGTAGGAAGGACTATCTGTGAAGTTTAATAGTAGCAGCAGTTTAGGACATATTTAGACCTTCTCACTTGCACGAGGCAAGTTTTAGGAGGGGAATGAGCCATCTGCTTCTGCACAGAACGGCCTTTAAAAAGTAATCTTTCTCAGGCAGTGCTTGACTCATCCTCAGAATCCTTTTTGATGGAAAAACATCAGTTTATACCACCTGAGGGTATTGTCTTGTGTGGCTGTCAGAGAAGTAGCTCAACGTTTTCTCCCAGGTTCCTCTGCAAGCACTTTGCCAGCAGGATCTTTGGGTAGTCTGCTACCTTTGCTGTCTTTGCCTGAAATCTGCACCTTTCCATTAACAGCAGTCTGAGGGCTGTGTTACCTTGATTCCTGCAAAAAGATCAAAATCATAAGCCCAAGCTCACAGTTGAATCTGAATGGTTATATTCATTTTACCAGATTCTGGAGCAGTCTGGGTGCATTCTGTGGCCAAATCCTTTCTATAATAATGAAAGCTCTCCAGCACAATGCTTCTTTATTCCCCATTTCTCTCCACACCCATGAGCAGGCACAAACACCACACTAAGACACTCAGAGAGAAAATTCAGGGTGGGCAGCAGCCCATGGGCATTTCCAGTAGGGTTTCCCATCTGAACAAATGGGGTACAGCACCCATCCAGCAGGACAGGAGACCCACTGCAGTTCAGGTCTTACAGCCACTGCTATCAAGAACAGCATGTCCCAGAATGTGTTAACTGTGTCACTGCTATTGGGTGCAGAATTCCTGTAAGGGAAAAAAACAACAAAGCAACAACCAACCACCCCCAAAAACCCCCAAAAAGCATCAGCAACAACAACATAACACCTAAAGTTTTATAGAAATCTTCAACAAAGGATTCTTTTTTGAGAAAAAAAAAAAAATCTAATCCCACACAAAGGATATGTTTATCACTCCCTGCTGTGGTTGTAAAACTGTCAATCAAATCAGATTAAGCCTTATACAATAATAGCTACATAATATCATTGTTTGATAACAGGCTAGAAGTCATCTGGACTAAAAGTAAAATGCAGAAATAAAACCAAACAACTAAACCAAAACACTCCCCCCCAAACACAATCCTTCCAACTGCCATAAAACAGACAAATAGGCACTAGAGAAGAGATCATGCAACTGAGATAATTCTTACTCAACAGCACAGTTTTTGTCATTTCTTTCTGTCTTGAGGTTAAATAAGTGAGAAAAACAGGTATTGTATACAGCACTTAAAATGAACTGCCTGTGCACGATGTATTCCAGGGGAAAAACAGAAAAGATGAGGAATAACATGTGAATACTAAGGTGGAATCCCTTCCACCCCAAACACCCTTCACTACAGAAAGATCTGGCTTCTTTACTAAAATACATGGTGGCTAATTGAACACACCTTCCTGCAGCTTGCTTAAGGAAAATATATCTCAGTAAGTGTATCAAGATGATAAAGGAGATAGGATTAGAAATCCTATCACGTGGAAATGCAATCATATAGTCCTTTTAAACAGTACAAGGGAGAACTTCTAAAAGAGGCACTTGGAAGCTTTGGTGTCTATATTACCACCATTCTAAGCCAAGAGCATTTCAGAAGATAACATTACTCTGGCAAGTGTGTTTATGGCCAGATAAGGTGAGAGGAAATGTAAAAGGCTTTGGGAGGGAAATGATGGATAACAATTTTGTTAGGATTGCAGTGGATGCAATTCATAAGAAATATGAAAAACATCAAAAGATAATGGTTGTCATCCTGTGCTTAATACAGAAATTTCGCAGGTCTAACAGAGGTTCCTTGTAGTCCTAGGCATATCGGTCAACCTCCTGTGCTCTGCTGCAGAGGTCAGCAGGAGATGTCAAGGCAGAAGTAGGTATGAGAACCTTCACAAAGTCACTTGTTGGAATACCAGCCATGCTTGTTGCAGTTCTCTTCTCCCCTGTGTGTGCAGAGAGGAAGAAACCCAGTGCTGTCACTGATAGCTGGGTTCCAACACAACTGGGAGAGTGCACAAGCAATGCTCAGGCTGAGGCCAAAGCAGCTGGCTCTGAATGCCAGGGAGGGTGCACAGCACGTAGCCATGAGGGGGAAACTGGGTTGTTCTCGAAAGTTTATCTCACCTGTGATGGGAGACTGAGTCTAAAAGCTGAAATAGTAAAGAGAAGGTGGCCCTTGCACAAAGTATTTGCAAAATTGCTGCTGCCCATGTGCATGGAAAAGAAATGTGAAGCCATTGTTGACCATTTGGCTGGTTTTAAAATGTCAGACTATGCTGGGGAGGAGCAAGGAATACAAAATTAAGTAATCCAACCATTTGGCCTTGGAGCACGTGTTAGAAATTGTTGTACTTGGAGACAGAAACAATGTCCAAATTTTGCAACAGCCTCATGGCATTTCTGTGGATTGCAGCTGCAGACTTACAAGGTGAAATGTTGGTGATGGAAATGTTGCAGACAAACACAAAGACAGTGAAATGGACAGTGCTAGAGCAAAAAGCCTATGTTTTAAGGGTCTTGCTAGATATCACAAATCTGTAGATTTTTCATACCGAAAGTATGGAATTCACAGATAACATTCCACCATTTCAATCAGCAACAACATAAGGTGAAGTATAAGCAGGAAAGGTAAGACATCCAAATGCAGAGATGATACCTTCCTTACATTTGACTTTTTACACTGATGTAGCTCACACACTAAAAAAGTACATGTCAGCTGTCTCTGCACTGAAAAAGAAACCTCAAAAGTCTAAGAAAATGTACTATGCACAGGCTGGGGCCCCAAAACTGAAAATAGTTCACTTTTGGACACTCATTTCACCTCAATGTCAGCAACAACCAGAAGAAAACCTCTCTGTGTTCTTAAACTTTCTTATCAATTCAAGACTCCACAGGGATCAGCATCCTGCATTTACAGTAGGTAACAGAAACTGAATTCCCAGGTAATAGAGAGATATTTTGCAATGCAGTCAATTACTGCTGGAATATTAGTTTATTACTTGCATCTAGCTGAGGGCATGATGTAATTAGGAGGCAAAAAATTCGCAGGAGAAAAAAAAAATTGTCTGTGTACTTCAGTCTCTAGTGTGTCTCTCGTTTCTGGGACAACTCAAGTTTTGATGCACTTAGTTGGCTGATGTAATGTGAAACATCTTGAGGAACATAGACCATATGGCTTGGGAGGGTGAACATGTGTAAGGAAAGAGAAGTGAATTCCTCAAAAGTTCAGTTGCAATGAAACTGTCACAAATGATGCACCTCTTACCTATTAAACGTGTCACTATTAATGTCAAAACAACTCAAAGATACGCTCAAACACAGTGAAAATGCTACATCCCTCGAACAAAAACTCATTCTTTGATGAATTTAATACATTCATCATACAGAAGTGTGTTATATATGTAAATGCATTTTACTTGGAAAATTAACTTACTCCACTTTTTAATATGAGATATGAATATGATCTTCATACATCATGAAACTTATTCCTGAATGCCAGCTGCCATTGCCTCTGTATGTCTTCCCTGCTAGAAAAGAACTAAAGCCATATTCATACTACAAACTGGACACTAGTTGCACTGTTTCAAAAATATTATTTAAACCTCTTACTAAACAAAAATAAATATACCAAAATACTCTTAAATCCTAAATCTGCAGCTTAAGTTTCAAAGAAAGGGTATAAGAGATCTTTAGTAAAGCTAGGAATGGTTACAAATAACATCTCAGTTATATGCTCAGTTATAGCTACAAATGTCTTGGGATGACAGGAAAAAGTGATTATGAGTACTAATTCCATTAGCTCTCCTTGCCTATGGTGCCTCTGAACCTCTGAAGCAAAAACATTTTTCCTGGTTTGGCAACAACTGTTATGAGGAGCATGGTGTTAAGATGATGTTGGACTCACTGTAAAAGCAGGGTTAACACAGTTGTGCCTTCTGTTGGGTTGCTTGTGATATTAGAGGAAATGCAAAAGGCCTTTTGGAATGTCTCTCAAGCACTGCTGTAGTGGAGGAATGAGAGCTCTGCTGGTCACTACCAGTAGAGCTTGTGAGTGGAGAATCCATACATAAAACTTAGAAATGGTGAAATCTTAACCTTTGTGCTAAAGACTAAAAGAAAACTATGAGCCCACAAGACTGCAATAAAAGTTATGTATTTAATTCTTCTGTGTGGAAAAAAAAAGACCATGTGTGTTTCTGAAAGTACTAATTATTTTGCCAGGTTGAATCACAGCTGAGATGTATCGCTGTCATTAACCTCATTGTTAATAGTCTT
>JACBWW010000995.1:0-17474 GCA_020086605.1 Lanius collurio | reverse complement strand
AGGGATAATAAAAACTACAGAGCATAACTATTGGAGAGCACCAAAAGGTCTTTTTTGGTTATGTGGGAAGCGAGCGTATGTCAGGCTGCCAAAAGAATGGTCTGGGAGCTGCACCCTTGGAATAATAAGACCATCATTCTTTTTATTACCACGAATGGAAGGACAATATTTAGGAGTGCCCCTGTATGATGAATTGGCTAGGAAGAAGAGACATGTAAACATAGGAGGAACCCAAAAGTGGGGTAAAGATGAATGGCCACCCGAACGGATCATAGCCACTTACGGGCCAGCAACATGGGCTCAGGATGGTATGTATGGATATCAGACTCCTATATATATGTTAAATCGTATAATTCGGTTACAGGCTCTAGTAGAAATTATCTCTAATCAATCGACATTGGCTATTGATTTGTTATCCGCACAGTCAAAACAAATGCGCACTATGATTTACCAAAACAGATTGGCACTAGATTATCTATTAGCAGAAGAAGGAGGAGTCTGTGGAAAATTCAATTCATCAGAATGTTGTGTCGCAATTGACGACCATAGTGAAGCAATTAAAAACATAACCCAAAATATCAGGAAATTGGCACATATTCCTGTACAAAAATGGAAGCCCCTAATTGATTCTAATTGGTGGGACAATATTCTAAAGGGAGAGTGGTGGAAAAAAGCTTTAATAATAGCTGGATTGTCCCTAGGAAGTCTGATATTTCTGCCCTGCCTGATCCCATGTTTGGTCAGACTGATTACCTCAGTTGTTCAGAACATGCCGATGATACAAGATCTGCAAGCCCAACAGAAACGAGAGAGAGTTGAGAAGATCCATCTAATAGAGACAAGAAGTTTAAGTGAAGAACAAGAAAATACTACACAGACTGCCCATGAACTGTACGAAGAGTACCAAAAACTCCGAAAGGTTGAACAAGCGTATGAAGAAAGGGTTTAAGAGTTTACCAAATGTTTAGAAGGTTGTTGTTGGTTTTTATGCTTGCCAGATTTTAAAGTGTTGATGCGGGCTTAAGCCCGATCAAAATTTTAGAGGGGGGAATTGTTATAAATGGGGAAATTGTTGTTGAAATTTGAAGAACATGGTTGTATGGGTTGATTATAAAGTTAGAGTTAAGAATTAATAAGTGTGCGTTCGGGTGTACGGGATAAAAAGGGATCGATGATCAATATCAAAGGAATTTTTATGAAGAATCACACCATGACCTCAGGACTGCCCCCCCCCTTCCCCCCGGATTGGACAGACTGGGAACCAATCATTCGACGCCCTTCCGGCACGATTGGCTAGGAATGCACCTTGAGAAGAGCCAATCAGAAAACATAAAGCGGGACCAATCAATAAGCGGATCCAAAAGTGCACCAATCACTAGTAAGGCAGAGACTTTAAAAACCCCTAGATCTTGTGTTCTAGGTCTTTCCTTCGGCGGTGTGTAAGGAAGGCCCACCGCCCCACAGCGCGGTGTATTCTCTGGCTTGTCGGGGGAGCTTGGGCTTATCCTAGGTCTCCCTATCCCGGTTGCCTGTTCTTTTTTTTTAATAAACGAGCAGACTTTTTCCAACAAGAGTCCGAGCTTCGTTTACAACAATTTTGGGGGCTCGTCCGGGATAAGCCACGCCCCCAAGGCGATCCCGGTGGAGAACGGCTTCGGGGAGACGCGTCTGGGAGATTTTTTTTTCCCACCCGGGGATTCGGACTTCGCCGAGACCGCGGAGGAGCCGTCGGCTGTCCCGAGAGGCAACCGAGGAACCGACAACCCAGAGGGCAGACCCTCCGAGAGGGAGTGGGGGCTCTCGGTACGGGGTAAGTGCCGGGAGTGGGGTGAGAAGCATTGGGGGGTACGAGTGTGAGTGAGTTGGCGACCGAGTGAGCGGGGGCTGTGTAGAGCGGACCCCCGGAGCGAGTGCGGACCTCCCAGTACCGCGGTTCCGGACTCCTGCGAAGGGGCCGGCCGGGAACGGAGGGAAGCGATTGAAGAAGCGTGAGTGCCGTACCCTCAGGGACCCCCGGGTGGTGGGGAGACAGGGGAGTACCGCCCCTCTAGCCGCCCTAACCCCAGAAGCTCCCGTTCCTCCAGGTTAGGAGGCTCCTAGGGGTGGTTTGGGATTGGGTGCGAGCACCGCCCCGACTAGGAGGGGAGGAAATTCTCCAAAGAAGTTCCCGAGGGGATTTATAGGGGGAGGCCCGACTACCCCGAATTTGAAATTCCTAGGGAGTTCTTGGGGGAAGGGTCCTGGGAAGTTTAAAGACTTGCCAGGATAAAAAGGGGATCGCCGCACCCATCAGAAACCACCTGGAGGGTGATTCCTCAGGCAGACCCAGGGAGAGTCTGTATCTGGGGAATTAGGACCCCTGAGAGCAGAGGAATACCCTCCCTCGGAGATCCTCTGAAGGGGGACCACCGAGTGGGGGATTGCCTCCTTTTTGGCAGGGAAGGAGGGAAAGGTGCCTGACTCAGGGGGGGGATAGGACCCCAGACCCGGGGGGAGTGAGCCCTTGGGGTACCCTCAGGATCAGGGATACCAGTTGGGACAAGGGCAAATACCTCGTGGCACGGCGACAGACGCAGGGTAGTGACAGCCGCCGGCCGGGAGAAGACCCTCGCTTAATAGGAGCGAGAGGGAATTTAGAACCTGCCAACTTAGGGACCTTAAATTTAAGTTTGCACAAGTATTTAAGTACCAATATTTCCTTAAGTTAGAGTCCAAGACTACTTGGACGTATTCTGTTGGTAATTCATTTTTTTTCCCTTTTCTAGAAATTTTCTTTGTGTGGTATCAATTATTTTAAAACTAACGGTAGAAATTTTTTTTACTGTGTGCGCGGAGGACCTGACGGGTGAGGTTCCGGGGTGAGGAGAAGCCAAAAGTCCCCGGACCGCCTATCAGGAAAATTTGTATGAATGTGGAATATTCAGTTTGTAGAAGTGGTTTTTTTTTTATTTGCTTTAGAGCTTCTTGCAATTAGATTGATTTGTGTCTGTGAGAGTGAGTTTTATTAGCGTGGGGTGCAGAATTGCTTAGATTGTAGTTAGAGAAGTCCTTATTTTTGGTTTTAAAGTCGGGTTTTAGTTGTGTTCTAAAGCTTAGACCTTTTAAAGGATAAGGAGCAGAGTTCAGTGGCGACTAAAATTCGCCATCTTGGAATTTAGGGGAAACACCTCCGGAAATAGGGAGGGGCCACTGACTTGAAGGAGGGGTGAGACCCGGAAATAAGAGCCTTATCCGGTTTCCTGAGAAGGTAGGCATCTTGTTTGTAGTTCCTTGACCGTTTTACTTTTACCTATTTCCCACGGTCCGCCATTTTGAATTCCCATCATTTACTTTCATAAGATAGTGGGTTTTATTTATTTCTACCTCTTTCACACGGCCCACTATTTTAAATTCCCATTCTTGATTTTCAAAGGACAGTAAGTCATTATTACCTTTACTAAAGTTATTATTAATATCATTCTAATTAGTTATCATTATTATTTTCGCTTAACTACCCTAAGGCATCCGTAACTCCAGGCTTTCCCGCTTAGTTCAAACGTTAAGCAAATACATCAGCTAAGATGGGACAGTGTGCAGGAAAGAATGGGAAGAAAACAAACAATCAGAAGGTATCAAAGAAGAATATCCCTCCCAATAGCCCATTAGGAGAAATGTTAGATAATTGGGAAAAGGATAGAATGTTAAGGGAATTAGATAAAATAAAGATGATTAAATACTGTACAGAGATCTGGCCCAAAGAGATCCTACAAGAGGGACCGGTTTATTGGCCATGGTATGGCTCCAAAGAAAAATGGCTTTGTGCAGCCTTAAGTAAGCATGTAAATTTAAGAGCAAATCCAGATGAAGAGGAAGTGCGATATGCAGCATGTTGGCTAAGCAATGATATTTGGGATACAAAGATAAGAGTTTATAAGATGAGTAAAGAAGGTGAAAAAGAAGGAAATGAAAGTAAAGATAAAAATGAAAAACTAGAAAAAAGGTGGGATCCTTTAGATCATCTCCCACCTCCATCTTCTCCAATTGCACCAGTAGTGCATCACCCAACACCCCCTTCCTCACAACCTATACCTCTTCCACCTCCACCTATCCCCCTTTCCGCTCCCCCACTCCCTCAGTCTTCCTCTCTAAGTGCCCCACCTGTATACCAAAGTCCTGCAATGTCCTCAACCCCTCAACAACTTACTCCTAGAGGACAATCCTCTGAACCCCACACTTCTTCTACCCCTTCTGGAACAACTTCAGACTCTACAGCACCCCAACCATATTCCCCTAATTCCTCTCTAATATTCCCGGGCACTCCCATCCCCCTCCTAGTGCCTCCAACTTTGCGATCAGTCCCTCTTACCTTCTCCTCACCGCCCCAGCCTACTGACCAGGTGGTAGTGAATAAGCAAAATAGTGAGGCTAAGTGCTCAGGCGATGAAAACGTGGAAGGGACATCAGAAGAGGGTTCAAAAGATCACAGTTATAACACCAGGTACCAATCAAAGAAACATCAGTCTAATAGAAATGAAGCTGGAAGATTATTTCCTTTGAGAGAGGTGCCTATGGGAGGAGCTAGAGGAGGAATAGGTTTTGTGAATGCACCTTTGACTGCATCGGAAGTAAGAAACTTTAAGAAAGAGATAAAAACTTTATTAGAAGACCCAATTGGAATCTCTAACCAATTTGATCAATTTTTAGGGCCCAGTATTTACACTTGGGAAGAACTGAATTCGATCTTGGGCATACTCTTCTCCCCAGAAGAAATACAGCTTATAAGGGCTGCAGGCTTAAGAATATGGGAAAGGGAAAACAGAGATGGCCCACGTGGGGAGGAGAAGATGCCTATTCAGCAACCCGACTGGGATCCTAATGAGGAATTAGGAAGACGGAATATGAGAGACTATAGATCGCTCATAGTGCGAGGTATACGAGAGGCAGTCCCCCGGACAAATAATGCCAGACTAGCCTTTGATAGCCAACAAGAAAAAGAGGAGACCCCTAGCGCATGGTTAGAGAGATTAAAAAGAAATTTCCAGCTCTATTCTAGTGTGGACCCGGAAAGCCAAGAGGGGCAAGTGTTAGTAAAGGTACAATTTGTGACCAGAGCATGGCCAGACATAAGAAAGAAACTAGAAAAGATGGATGATTGGCAAGAGAAAGGACTAAATGAATTATTAAGGGAAGCTCAGAAGGTATACCTGAGGAGAGAAGAAGAGAAAACAAAAACAAAGGCAAGAATAATGGTAGCAATAGCCAGAGAAAGTATAGGTGTGGGGAAAGATGAAACAAAACCAGAGAGGGAGAAGAAGAGAGAAATGGAGGGGGAGAAAAAGTCACCATGGACCTCTAACCTAGTTTGTTACTATTGTCACAAAGAGGGACATGTGAAAAGAAATTGTAAGAGACGGGAATTAGATGAGAAGATAGCACAGGAACAGGACCTGTTAGAGAGACTTTTAAAAGGAAGAGAGGAGGATTAGGGGTGTCAGGGGCTCTTCGCTCTGGGGAATGAAGCCAAACATGACATAGAGCCCCTGGTAAACTTAGAACTAGGCCCCCAGAGCGAAGAATGTGAATTTCTGGTGGATACCGGAGCGGACAGATCGTGCATCTCAAAAATTCCTAAAGGTTGCAAATTAAGTGACCAAAAGTGTAAAGTCAGAGGAGCTAAAAATGACCCATTTGAAGTATTTGTAATAGAACGAGTAAATATAAAGGGAAACTCCCGCGAGGGATGTGTGGACCTCTTGTACATTCCAAACTTAGATTGTAATTTACTGGGCCGAGATTTGCAAGTGCAATTAGGAATAGGGGTTATCCCAGAACAGGGAAAGATGGTAGCTAAAATTATGAAATTGAGGCAAGAAGATGAAGAGGCAATTGACCCGAAAGTGTGGGCAGAAACTGGGGGGCATGGATTGTTACAAATTCCCCCTATAAAAGTCAGAATGAGGCCCAACATACCCCCTATTAGAGTCCGGCAATATCCCATTTCTGCTGAAGGAAGGCAAGGTCTAACCCCCATAATAAGACAGCTAATTGAGAACGGGATATTAGAACCCTGCATGTCCCCACATAATACTCCTATACTACCAATAAAGAAACCAGATGGTACATATAGATTAGTTCAAGACTTACGGGAAGTCAACAAACAGACCGTCACCAGGTACCCTGTAGTACCAAACCCATATACATTACTAAGTAAAGTACCCCCAGAACATGCATGGTTTAGTGTGATAGATTTAAAAGACGCCTTCTGGGCCTGCCCACTGGACAAAGATAGTAGAGCGTGGTTTGCTTTCGAGTGGCAAGATGAAGAGACAGGGAGGAAACAGCAGTATCAATGGACAAGACTCCCTCAGGGATTTACAGAGTCACCTAACCTGTTCGGGCAAGCCTTAGAAGAAATCTTACAACAATTTCCACCAATTGGGGAAGTCCAAATTCTACAATATGTAGATGATTTGTTAATATCAGGAAAAGAAAAAGGAGAAGTTCTGAGAACCACTATTAAATTATTAAATTTCCTAGGAGATAAAGGCCTAAAAGTGTCTAAAAAGAAATTACAATTTGTAGAATCTGAGATTAAGTATCTAGGACATTTAATTGGACAAGGATACAAGAAATTAGATGCCGATCGAATACAGGGTATATTGTCATTACCGGCCCCAAAGACAAAAACAGATGTAAGGAAATTATTAGGACTGATTGGATACTGTAAATTATGGATAGAGGGACACACCAAATTAGTTAAGTTTCTGTATGACAAATTAATTGAAGAGGAACTTTTCAGTTGGGATGAAGAAGATGAGAAGCAATTACAAATACTAAAAGAAAAGTTGGCAACAGCTCCAGTACTTAGTTTGCCAGATTTAAACCGATTGTTTGAGTTATTTGTAAATGCTGAAGAGGGAGTCGCTTACGGTGTTTTGGTTCAAGACTGGTGCGGGACCCGAAAACCCATTGCCTATTTATCAAAGTTATTAGACCCTGTGGTACGAGGATGGCCCACTTGTCTCCAAGCTGTGGCTGCCACTGTAGCCTTAGTAGAAGAAAGTTACAAATTGACTTTCGGAAACAAAATTAAAGTGTATACACCGCATGATTTAAAAACAATTTTAAGTAAGAGAGCAAGCCAATGGATCTCTGATAGCAGACTTCTAAAATATGAAATGATATTGAATAACATAGAAAATCTAGAGTTGACTACCACCCGAATAATAAACCCTGCGCAATTTTTATATGGAGAACCTGAAGAGGATTTAGAACATGAGTGTGTTGATATCCTGGACTTACAAACAAAGGTTAGGGAAGATTTACAAGAGAGTCCCCTTCCAGATGGAGAAATACTTTTCGTGGATGGTTCCTCAAGAGTAGTAAATGGGAAGAGAGCCTCTGGGTATGCAGTAATCAATGGAAAAAATATGAGTGTTATAGAAAAGGGGAAGCTTACGGGGAGATGGTCGGCACAATGTTGTGAGCTGTATGCACTATTACAGGGAATAAAATGGCTGAATTTGCGAAGCGGGACAATTTATACAGATTCAAAATATGCATATGGGGTGGTACATACGTTTGGGAAAATCTGGGCTGAGAGAGGTTACTTAAATTCAAAGGGAAAAACCCTAGTACATGAAAATTTGATCAGAGAAGTGTTAGAAGCTCTTAGGAGACCATTGGAAATTGCGGTGGTACATGTTAAGGGACACCAGCGAGGAGATTCTTTAGAAATAAGAGGAAACAACATCGCCGACCAAGTCGCTAAAAAGGCAGCTTTAGGAGACGAAGGGACAATTCTTCACATAACCAGCTTAGGGGATGAGAAAGATAATGAAAATAGCAAAGAAATCCCACAATTAGGAGGGAAAGAGCTAGAAGAATTGCAAAAGTATGGGGCAACAAAGAATGAAAAGGGAGAATGGCGGATGCCTGATGGGAGACAGGCTCTGAATAAGAATCTTGCCAGAAAAATATTAGAAAGGCTGCATGCCTCCACCCACTGGGGTACACAAGCGCTATGTGATCAGTTTTTAAGAACCTATGTGTGCATCGGGATTTATACAGTTGCAAAAATAATAACCAGAGATTGTCTAATATGTCAGAAAGTAAACCGAAAAATGATGCGGAAATTGCCTCTTGGAGGAAGAGAGCTAGCAGAAAGACCTTTCCAGAGTATACAAGTCGATTTCACAGAACTGCCCCGAGTACAAAGATTTAAATATTTGCTAGTGATAATTGACCACTTGACACATTGGGTGGAAGCATTCCCTACAATTAGAGCGACAGCAGAGACAGTGGGGAAAACATTATTAGAACAAATAATACCGCGATATGGGATAATACACAGGATCGACTCAGATAGAGGCCCTCATTTTACGGCACAAGTATTGCAAATGTTAGTAGAAGCGCTGAATGTCACCTGGAAGTTGCACACCCCCTGGAGGCCACAAAGTTCTGGCAGGGTAGAAAGAGTAAACCAGATGTTAAAGAACACCCTTACTAAGTTAATGGAAGAGACTAAGATGAATTGGTTAAAATGTCTTCCATTAGCTCTAATGAGGATACGAACCAGACCTAGAGCCGATGTCGGTGTTTCCCCATATGAAATGTTATTTGGATTACCCTTCTTGTTCACTTCAGGAGATTTGGGGACTTATGAGGGGGGGGAACAGAACATAAAGAAGTATATACTAACTATTGCAAAGACCCTGAGAGAACTAAGGGAAAAGGGATATTTACCCCAAACCACCCCCATAGACTTTGATCTTCATAAGTTCCAGCCAGGCGACTGGGTTTTAATCCGGACTTGGAAAGAACAGCCGCTGGTCCCAAAATGGGAAGGCCCCTTCCAGATCTTATTAACCACTGAGACTGCAGTGAGAACCAAAGAAAAAGGATGGACTCATGTTTCAAGAGTCAAGGGCCCAGTCCCGGAACCAAGAGAGTGGGCAGTAGTAGAATCCACAGATCACAGATTGAGACTAAAAAGGAAACCACCGGAAGAACCCGAGAAAGATTAAGAGACCCCCTAAAGATTTAAATTATACAATGACTGTTGTTTAATCGTAATGTTAATGATAAAGTTATCTTTTAATGTCAAAGGTTTATGAATTGTATACCTGTTAAGAAGGTAATGAAATTTTTAAACCGTATTCTTTAAAGATAAGTTTATAAGCAAAGAATTGTTGTCGTAATGTTAATGATAAAGTTATCTTTTAATGCCAAAGATGTATGAATTGTATAACTATTAATAAGGTAATGGAATTTTTAAACCGTATTTTTTTTTAAGATAAGTCTGTAAGCAAAGAGTTGTTACTAAATTCTGATACTTTCATTGCAGAATATACGAGAGGATACAAGGCATTCCCCCAGGCATCCAGCAATTGGACTACAAAAAGAGAAAAGAAAGCCAGAAGGAGACTAATGCAAGAGGGGAGTTACCCTGTCATACAAAAGAGTGCATCTACAGGTGGTAAGAGAGGCCCCAGGGGGCAAGACCGGATCAGGTCACAGTACCAGCAACAGAGTAAGATCAGACAATGACCTGTACCGGACCCCTGGTGAGTGTACTCCTGGCAACTGTGTTCTTCTGTCTCCAGCAGGGACAGACAGCACCCTGTGACAGATGCTACTACCCATTATATGCGGGGGAAACTCGGACGGCCGTCTTGAAAATACACTCTAACCCGAGTCCCTCTTGTATTAGTCCATTTTTCGAGAAAATAGATACATGTGAGGAAGACGGCCAAACCTATTGGATTTTCCAAAATTCAGGGTCTTCGAGACTTAAGATACTGGGGGAATGCCCATTAAATGAGGAATGGATATGTTCAGAAAAGAGTCTAGAAAAGATGAAAGAAAGACGAAAGAAATGGGAACCAGATCTTATCAGAGAAAGAGAAATACAGAGGATCTCTAAGAAGGAACAGAAGGAAGTAGGGATAGGAGAGAATAATTTGTTCCTAGACTTAGTTGAGAAAATAAGTAAAGAATTTCACATAACGAATTGTTGGGTTTGTGGCAATACTCGGTCAGCTGAGGTTTGGCCCTGGGAAGGGATAAGGTTAACTCCCCAAGAAATACTAAAATTATTAAAGAAACAAAATCACACCCGAGATCTGAGGGATGAAAACGAAGTATGGGGGTTACATTCTGAAGTTATAGGGGAAGAGTGTCTGTGGAGAAAAGGAAAGAGCTATACAGTGTACGTAGGTGAGCTATCATGTAAAAGTTATTTTGTTACTAACGACACTCATCGCTGGTGGATCCCCGAAGGAAAGAAAATATATTGGTCACGAAATCAAAAGCCGGGATGTAACTTTGTTAAAAGGGAAGGGCTGTATTTATGTCCTACTTCTTATCCAAATCCGTTCTGGGACGAGGAAACACTTACCCCATTTTGGACAAAGTCAGGGATAATAAAAACTACAGAGCATAACTATTGGAGAGCACCAAAAGGTCTTTTTTGGTTATGTGGGAAGCGAGCGTATGTCAGGCTGCCAAAAGAATGGTCTGGGAGCTGCACCCTTGGAATAATAAGACCATCATTCTTTTTATTACCACGAATGGAAGGACAATATTTAGGAGTGCCCCTGTATGATGAATTGGCTAGGAAGAAGAGACATGTAAACATAGGAGGAACCCAAAAGTGGGGTAAAGATGAATGGCCACCCGAACGGATCATAGCCACTTACGGGCCAGCAACATGGGCTCAGGATGGTATGTATGGATATCAGACTCCTATATATATGTTAAATCGTATAATTCGGTTACAGGCTCTAGTAGAAATTATCTCTAATCAATCGACATTGGCTATTGATTTGTTATCCGCACAGTCAAAACAAATGCGCACTATGATTTACCAAAACAGATTGGCACTAGATTATCTATTAGCAGAAGAAGGAGGAGTCTGTGGAAAATTCAATTCATCAGAATGTTGTGTCGCAATTGACGACCATAGTGAAGCAATTAAAAACATAACCCAAAATATCAGGAAATTGGCACATATTCCTGTACAAAAATGGAAGCCCCTAATTGATTCTAATTGGTGGGACAATATTCTAAAGGGAGAGTGGTGGAAAAAAGCTTTAATAATAGCTGGATTGTCCCTAGGAAGTCTGATATTTCTGCCCTGCCTGATCCCATGTTTGGTCAGACTGATTACCTCAGTTGTTCAGAACATGCCGATGATACAAGATCTGCAAGCCCAACAGAAACGAGAGAGAGTTGAGAAGATCCATCTAATAGAGACAAGAAGTTTAAGTGAAGAACAAGAAAATACTACACAGACTGCCCATGAACTGTACGAAGAGTACCAAAAACTCCGAAAGGTTGAACAAGCGTATGAAGAAAGGGTTTAAGAGTTTACCAAATGTTTAGAAGGTTGTTGTTGGTTTTTATGCTTGCCAGATTTTAAAGTGTTGATGCGGGCTTAAGCCCGATCAAAATTTTAGAGGGGGGAATTGTTATAAATGGGGAAATTGTTGTTGAAATTTGAAGAACATGGTTGTATGGGTTGATTATAAAGTTAGAGTTAAGAATTAATAAGTGTGCGTTCGGGTGTACGGGATAAAAAGGGATCGATGATCAATATCAAAGGAATTTTTATGAAGAATCACACCATGACCTCAGGACTGCCCCCCCCCTTCCCCCCGGATTGGACAGACTGGGAACCAATCATTCGACGCCCTTCCGGCACGATTGGCTAGGAATGCACCTTGAGAAGAGCCAATCAGAAAACATAAAGCGGGACCAATCAATAAGCGGATCCAAAAGTGCACCAATCACTAGTAAGGCAGAGACTTTAAAAACCCCTAGATCTTGTGTTCTAGGTCTTTCCTTCGGCGGTGTGTAAGGAAGGCCCACCGCCCCACAGCGCGGTGTATTCTCTGGCTTGTCGGGGGAGCTTGGGCTTATCCTAGGTCTCCCTATCCCGGTTGCCTGTTCTTTTTTTTTAATAAACGAGCAGACTTTTTCCAACAAGAGTCCGAGCTTCGTTTACAACAATTTTGGGGGCTCGTCCGGGATAAGCCACGCCCCCAAGGCGATCCCGGTGGAGAACGGCTTCGGGGAGACGCGTCTGGGAGATTTTTTTTTCCCACCCGGGGATTCGGACTTCGCCGAGACCGCGGAGGAGCCGTCGGCTGTCCCGAGAGGCAACCGAGGAACCGACAACCCAGAGGGCAGACCCTCCGAGAGGGAGTGGGGGCTCTCGGTACGGGGTAAGTGCCGGGAGTGGGGTGAGAAGCATTGGGGGGTACGAGTGTGAGTGAGTTGGCGACCGAGTGAGCGGGGGCTGTGTAGAGCGGACCCCCGGAGCGAGTGCGGACCTCCCAGTACCGCGGTTCCGGACTCCTGCGAAGGGGCCGGCCGGGAACGGAGGGAAGCGATTGAAGAAGCGTGAGTGCCGTACCCTCAGGGACCCCCGGGTGGTGGGGAGACAGGGGAGTACCGCCCCTCTAGCCGCCCTAACCCCAGAAGCTCCCGTTCCTCCAGGTTAGGAGGCTCCTAGGGGTGGTTTGGGATTGGGTGCGAGCACCGCCCCGACTAGGAGGGGAGGAAATTCTCCAAAGAAGTTCCCGAGGGGATTTATAGGGGGAGGCCCGACTACCCCGAATTTGAAATTCCTAGGGAGTTCTTGGGGGAAGGGTCCTGGGAAGTTTAAAGACTTGCCAGGATAAAAAGGGGATCGCCGCACCCATCAGAAACCACCTGGAGGGTGATTCCTCAGGCAGACCCAGGGAGAGTCTGTATCTGGGGAATTAGGACCCCTGAGAGCAGAGGAATACCCTCCCTCGGAGATCCTCTGAAGGGGGACCACCGAGTGGGGGATTGCCTCCTTTTTGGCAGGGAAGGAGGGAAAGGTGCCTGACTCAGGGGGGGGATAGGACCCCAGACCCGGGGGGAGTGAGCCCTTGGGGTACCCTCAGGATCAGGGATACCAGTTGGGACAAGGGCAAATACCTCGTGGCACGGCGACAGACGCAGGGTAGTGACAGCCGCCGGCCGGGAGAAGACCCTCGCTTAATAGGAGCGAGAGGGAATTTAGAACCTGCCAACTTAGGGACCTTAAATTTAAGTTTGCACAAGTATTTAAGTACCAATATTTCCTTAAGTTAGAGTCCAAGACTACTTGGACGTATTCTGTTGGTAATTCATTTTTTTTCCCTTTTCTAGAAATTTTCTTTGTGTGGTATCAATTATTTTAAAACTAACGGTAGAAATTTTTTTTACTGTGTGCGCGGAGGACCTGACGGGTGAGGTTCCGGGGTGAGGAGAAGCCAAAAGTCCCCGGACCGCCTATCAGGAAAATTTGTATGAATGTGGAATATTCAGTTTGTAGAAGTGGTTTTTTTTTTATTTGCTTTAGAGCTTCTTGCAATTAGATTGATTTGTGTCTGTGAGAGTGAGTTTTATTAGCGTGGGGTGCAGAATTGCTTAGATTGTAGTTAGAGAAGTCCTTATTTTTGGTTTTAAAGTCGGGTTTTAGTTGTGTTCTAAAGCTTAGACCTTTTAAAGGATAAGGAGCAGAGTTCAGTGGCGACTAAAATTCGCCATCTTGGAATTTAGGGGAAACACCTCCGGAAATAGGGAGGGGCCACTGACTTGAAGGAGGGGTGAGACCCGGAAATAAGAGCCTTATCCGGTTTCCTGAGAAGGTAGGCATCTTGTTTGTAGTTCCTTGACCGTTTTACTTTTACCTATTTCCCACGGTCCGCCATTTTGAATTCCCATCATTTACTTTCATAAGATAGTGGGTTTTATTTATTTCTACCTCTTTCACACGGCCCACTATTTTAAATTCCCATTCTTGATTTTCAAAGGACAGTAAGTCATTATTACCTTTACTAAAGTTATTATTAATATCATTCTAATTAGTTATCATTATTATTTTCGCTTAACTACCCTAAGGCATCCGTAACTCCAGGCTTTCCCGCTTAGTTCAAACGTTAAGCAAATACATCAGCTAAGATGGGACAGTGTGCAGGAAAGAATGGGAAGAAAACAAACAATCAGAAGGTATCAAAGAAGAATATCCCTCCCAATAGCCCATTAGGAGAAATGTTAGATAATTGGGAAAAGGATAGAATGTTAAGGGAATTAGATAAAATAAAGATGATTAAATACTGTACAGAGATCTGGCCCAAAGAGATCCTACAAGAGGGACCGGTTTATTGGCCATGGTATGGCTCCAAAGAAAAATGGCTTTGTGCAGCCTTAAGTAAGCATGTAAATTTAAGAGCAAATCCAGATGAAGAGGAAGTGCGATATGCAGCATGTTGGCTAAGCAATGATATTTGGGATACAAAGATAAGAGTTTATAAGATGAGTAAAGAAGGTGAAAAAGAAGGAAATGAAAGTAAAGATAAAAATGAAAAACTAGAAAAAAGGTGGGATCCTTTAGATCATCTCCCACCTCCATCTTCTCCAATTGCACCAGTAGTGCATCACCCAACACCCCCTTCCTCACAACCTATACCTCTTCCACCTCCACCTATCCCCCTTTCCGCTCCCCCACTCCCTCAGTCTTCCTCTCTAAGTGCCCCACCTGTATACCAAAGTCCTGCAATGTCCTCAACCCCTCAACAACTTACTCCTAGAGGACAATCCTCTGAACCCCACACTTCTTCTACCCCTTCTGGAACAACTTCAGACTCTACAGCACCCCAACCATATTCCCCTAATTCCTCTCTAATATTCCCGGGCACTCCCATCCCCCTCCTAGTGCCTCCAACTTTGCGATCAGTCCCTCTTACCTTCTCCTCACCGCCCCAGCCTACTGACCAGGTGGTAGTGAATAAGCAAAATAGTGAGGCTAAGTGCTCAGGCGATGAAAACGTGGAAGGGACATCAGAAGAGGGTTCAAAAGATCACAGTTATAACACCAGGTACCAATCAAAGAAACATCAGTCTAATAGAAATGAAGCTGGAAGATTATTTCCTTTGAGAGAGGTGCCTATGGGAGGAGCTAGAGGAGGAATAGGTTTTGTGAATGCACCTTTGACTGCATCGGAAGTAAGAAACTTTAAGAAAGAGATAAAAACTTTATTAGAAGACCCAATTGGAATCTCTAACCAATTTGATCAATTTTTAGGGCCCAGTATTTACACTTGGGAAGAACTGAATTCGATCTTGGGCATACTCTTCTCCCCAGAAGAAATACAGCTTATAAGGGCTGCAGGCTTAAGAATATGGGAAAGGGAAAACAGAGATGGCCCACGTGGGGAGGAGAAGATGCCTATTCAGCAACCCGACTGGGATCCTAATGAGGAATTAGGAAGACGGAATATGAGAGACTATAGATCGCTCATAGTGCGAGGTATACGAGAGGCAGTCCCCCGGACAAATAATGCCAGACTAGCCTTTGATAGCCAACAAGAAAAAGAGGAGACCCCTAGCGCATGGTTAGAGAGATTAAAAAGAAATTTCCAGCTCTATTCTAGTGTGGACCCGGAAAGCCAAGAGGGGCAAGTGTTAGTAAAGGTACAATTTGTGACCAGAGCATGGCCAGACATAAGAAAGAAACTAGAAAAGATGGATGATTGGCAAGAGAAAGGACTAAATGAATTATTAAGGGAAGCTCAGAAGGTATACCTGAGGAGAGAAGAAGAGAAAACAAAAACAAAGGCAAGAATAATGGTAGCAATAGCCAGAGAAAGTATAGGTGTGGGGAAAGATGAAACAAAACCAGAGAGGGAGAAGAAGAGAGAAATGGAGGGGGAGAAAAAGTCACCATGGACCTCTAACCTAGTTTGTTACTATTGTCACAAAGAGGGACATGTGAAAAGAAATTGTAAGAGACGGGAATTAGATGAGAAGATAGCACAGGAACAGGACCTGTTAGAGAGACTTTTAAAAGGAAGAGAGGAGGATTAGGGGTGTCAGGGGCTCTTCGCTCTGGGGAATGAAGCCAAACATGACATAGAGCCCCTGGTAAACTTAGAACTAGGCCCCCAGAGCGAAGAATGTGAATTTCTGGTGGATACCGGAGCGGACAGATCGTGCATCTCAAAAATTCCTAAAGGTTGCAAATTAAGTGACCAAAAGTGTAAAGTCAGAGGAGCTAAAAATGACCCATTTGAAGTATTTGTAATAGAACGAGTAAATATAAAGGGAAACTCCCGCGAGGGATGTGTGGACCTCTTGTACATTCCAAACTTAGATTGTAATTTACTGGGCCGAGATTTGCAAGTGCAATTAGGAATAGGGGTTATCCCAGAACAGGGAAAGATGGTAGCTAAAATTATGAAATTGAGGCAAGAAGATGAAGAGGCAATTGACCCGAAAGTGTGGGCAGAAACTGGGGGGCATGGATTGTTACAAATTCCCCCTATAAAAGTCAGAATGAGGCCCAACATACCCCCTATTAGAGTCCGGCAATATCCCATTTCTGCTGAAGGAAGGCAAGGTCTAACCCCCATAATAAGACAGCTAATTGAGAACGGGATATTAGAACCCTGCATGTCCCCACATAATACTCCTATACTACCAATAAAGAAACCAGATGGTACATATAGATTAGTTCAAGACTTACGGGAAGTCAACAAACAGACCGTCACCAGGTACCCTGTAGTACCAAACCCATATACATTACTAAGTAAAGTACCCCCAGAACATGCATGGTTTAGTGTGATAGATTTAAAAGACGCCTTCTGGGCCTGCCCACTGGACAAAGATAGTAGAGCGTGGTTTGCTTTCGAGTGGCAAGATGAAGAGACAGGGAGGAAACAGCAGTATCAATGGACAAGACTCCCTCAGGGATTTACAGAGTCACCTAACCTGTTCGGGCAAGCCTTAGAAGAAATCTTACAACAATTTCCACCAATTGGGGAAGTCCAAATTCTACAATATGTAGATGATTTGTTAATATCAGGAAAAGAAAAAGGAGAAGTTCTGAGAACCACTATTAAATTATTAAATTTCCTAGGAGATAAAGGCCTAAAAGTGTCTAAAAAGAAATTACAATTTGTAGAATCTGAGATTAAGTATCTAGGACATTTAATTGGACAAGGATACAAGAAATTAGATGCCGATCGAATACAGGGTATATTGTCATTACCGGCCCCAAAGACAAAAACAGATGTAAGGAAATTATTAGGACTGATTGGATACTGTAAATTATGGATAGAGGGACACACCAAATTAGTTAAGTTTCTGTATGACAAATTAATTGAAGAGGAACTTTTCAGTTGGGATGAAGAAGATGAGAAGCAATTACAAATACTAAAAGAAAAGTTGGCAACAGCTCCAGTACTTAGTTTGCCAGATTTAAACCGATTGTTTGAGTTATTTGTAAATGCTGAAGAGGGAGTCGCTTACGGTGTTTTGGTTCAAGACTGGTGCGGGACCCGAAAACCCATTGCCTATTTATCAAAGTTATTAGACCCTGTGGTACGAGGATGGCCCACTTGTCTCCAAGCTGTGGCTGCCACTGTAGCCTTAGTAGAAGAAAGTTACAAATTGACTTTCGGAAACAAAATTAAAGTGTA
>JACBWW010000994.1:0-17496 GCA_020086605.1 Lanius collurio | reverse complement strand
CGTCCTTCCCAGATTTTTCCAAAGGTGTGTGCTATCCCAAATGCGTACTGAGAGTCGGTGTAAATAGTTCCCTGGTCCTTGTCTAATAAATCGAGACCTCTTTTTAAAGCATATATTTCACAGGTTTGGGCTGACCAGGTAGCAGGCAATTTTCCTTTTTCTACTGTGTCCATCACCATCCCATCTATTACTGCATAGCCTGAAATTCTTTTTCCTTCTACCACTCGAGATGACCCATCTGTAAATAATACTCTCCCATAGGGTAGAGGTGTATCTTGCAAGTCTTCCCTCACTTTTGTTTGGTAGTCAATCAGTTCTAGGCAATTGTGTTCCAGATCCTCTGGAGGCTCTCCAGTGAGGAATTGTGCTGGATTTAGGCACTTGGAAGTGGCTAGTTCTAAATCCTCAGTTTCCATTAGGTTGATTTCATATCTCAGCAACCTAGAATCAGTAAGCCACTGTGATGTCTTTTGGCTCAGCACGGTTTTAAGGTCATGTGGGGTGTGTACTGTGATTTTTCTTTGCAGAGTTAATTTTTGAGATTCTTCTATTAATACCGCCGCAGCAGCAATTGCCTGCACACAGGTTGGCCATCCTCGAGCTACTGGATCCAGTAGTTTAGACAGGTAGGCCACCGGTTTGTTGTGTCCTCCCCATTTTTGAGTTAATACCCCATATGCAACTCCTCCCTCAGTGTTTACAAACAAATCGAATTTCTTTTTGAGATCAGGTAAACTTAAAACCGGTGCTGAGGCCAATTTTTCTTTCAGGTCTTGCAATTTCTCATCATCCTCTTTAGTCCAATTTATGGATTCAGAGCCTACCAATTTCTCATAGAGAAACTTAACACTTTGGGTATACTGATCTATCCATAACCTACAATAGCCAAATAAGCCTAAAAGTTTTCGGATGTCTCTTTTGGTTTTAGGTGCTGGAATTGCTAGGATGCCTGAAATTCTCTCCGGACTCAATCTTTTGCTCCCTTGCCCTATGATATGACCCAAATATGTAACCTCTGATTCTACAAACTGTAGTTTTTCTCTTGATACCTTCAATCCTTTTTGGCCCAGAAAATTTAGGAGTTGGACACTCGTGATCTTTACTTGTTCTCGTCCCTCTCCTGACACTAATAGATCATCCACATATTGCAGTATTTGTACTCCTGCTTCAGGCACAAAGAGCTCTAGCAACCCCTCCAGGGCTTGACCAAACAAATGTGGACTCTCCGTGTACCCCTGTGGGAGGCGTGTCCACCGAAGTTGTTGCCTCCTCCTCTTATCTGGGTCTTCCCATTCGAAGGCAAACCAATCCCGACACTCCTCTGCTAACGGACATGCCCAAAATGCATCTTTTAAATCAATGATGGTAAACCATTCATGTCCCTGAGGGATTTGGTTCAGAAGGGTATAGGGATTGGATACTACAGGGTATTGAGAGATAGTTCTCTTATTAACTTCTCTCAAGTCTTGGACTAGTCTGTATTTTCCTTCTGCCTTTTTGACTGCCAAAATAGGGGTGTTGTGGGGAGACATACATGGCTCTAAAATCCCCCCTTTCAGCAACTGTTCAATGATAGGAGCTAGCCCTTTCCTTCCCTCTAGAGAAATTGGATATTGTTTAATCCTAATAGGGTGGGTGCTTTCTTGTATCTCCACTTTAATTGGTGGAATGTCCAGGTATCCACATTTTCCTTCTTCTGCCCATACATCAGGATTAATTTCCTCTATATCTTTTTGGGTCAGTTTCATCATCTGGATCACCATTTTTCCTCCTCGAGGAACAACTCCCACTCCTAACTGGACTTGCAAGTCCCTCCCCAGTAGGCAACTATCCAAATTAGGTAAATAGACAAAATCTGCCCAGCATTGTCGGGAATTACCTCTGATTTCTAACCCTTCAATAACGGAAGCCTTGAATGGTTTTCCCTCTGCTCCTAATATATCACATATCCTTTTACTTATGCTGACTCCTGATGGTACTTTATTTATACTAGATCTCTCTGCCCCAGTATCAACCAGAAATTCAAACTCTTCATTATGGGGACCCACTTCAAAATTTACTAAGGGCTCTTCCAGATGTTCCATTGGGTCCCCCATAACATAGAGCCCTTGACACCCCTAATCCTTAGGGTTATCGCCTCTCAACATTCTTTCCAAAGTCTCTTGCTCTCGGGCGATTGCATCATCTATTGCCAGTTTTTGACAGTCCTTTTTGAAATGCCCTTTTTCTCCGCAATAGAAACACCTCCTTCGATCAGCTGGGAATTCTGGTCTCCAATTAATGTTCCCATTTACCCTAGGTGTTATTGGATCATCTTTCCTTGGTGGCAGTGCTGGTCCTCCTGCCCCTGCACTTTCTCTTGCAACTGCTACCATTATCCTTGCTTTAGTTTTTGCTTTTTCTTCCTCTCTTCTTAAATACACCTTTAAGGCTTCTTTTAGCAACTCATTTATATTTTTCTCTTGCCAATCTTCTATTTTTTCCAATTTTCTCCGAATGTCTGGCCATGACTTTGTAACAAATTGCACTTTTAATAATACTTGCCCTTCTGGGCTGTCTGGATCTATGTTTGAGTATAGCTGAAAATTTCTCCTTAGTCTATTAAGCCAAATTGCCAGTGTCTCATCTTTTTCTTGGGTCCCATCAAAGGCTAGCTTGGTGTTATTGCCTCGAGGGACAGATTCTTTTATTCCTTTTATTACTAATGACCTAAAATCTTGCATATGCCTCCTGTCCACCTCCCGATTGGGATCCCATCCTAGATCAACAACTGGAATTTTCTGATCTCCTGGGGGACCCAGGCGATTTTCCCTTTCCCAGATTTTAATCCCAGCTGCACGAATCATTCGTACCTCCTCTGGTGAGAATAGGATGTTGAGGATAGAATTTAACTCTCTCCAACTATATATGTTAGGTCCTAAAAACTGGTCTACCTGTTCAGCAATTCCCACTGGATCTTCTACAAGGTTTTTTAATTCCTTCTTTAATCCTCTGACTTCAGATGCAGTTAGCGGTGCATTAACAAACCCAACTCCTCCCACAACTCCGCCCATGGGAACTTCTCTCAGGGGAAAGAGTTTCCCCACTTGTGCAATCTTGGATCTAGTGTAACAGTAAGGGCCATCCTGTAGATTGGGCTCGGAGGGACAGTTGGAAGCTGGATTGGATAGTGGACTTGATTCCCAATGAGAGGGAGGCGGAGGAATAGCACTGGGTAAAGGAGAAGAGACTTGATTTTGAATGGAGGGCGTTGGAGACAATGAGATTGCAGCTGAAGACATAATTGGGGTTGAAGAGGGTAAGGCAGGGTTTGTAGTAGGTGGAGAAATGGGAGCTGAGCTTAAAGGGGATGATGTGGGAATTGAAGATTGAATCAGGGTATCAGAAGAAGGGGGTGGTAAAGGGATCGCTGTAGGTGAGGAGACAGGAGTTGGGTGAGTATTCAGAGGAGGGGTTGAATGTATACTAGGTGCAGTAGGAGCTGGGGCTGTAGGTGGCATAACAGGGTAGACAGGAGGTGAAGGAAGGTGATCAAGGGGGTCCCATTTTTTATTAGGTTTCTCTTCTAGTTCCTCTTTGTCTTTCTCTTTCTCTTCTTTTAATTTACAAATCTTTATTCTTTCCTCTTCTTTAGCTACCTTCAGCCAACAGGCTGCATAAGCTAATTGCTCTAAGTCTAAGTTGCTACCTGCTTTCAAATGCTGATTCAGTTGGTTACACATCCATCTGTCTTTGGTTCCACACCATGGCCATCCTCCTTGTAGATCTAATTCTGGCCAAACTTCTGTGCAATAATAAATCATTTTAATTTTATCTAAATCCTTGGTGTTTTCCTGCTCATCCCACTGATTTAACATTTGCCCCAGAGGGCTGTTAGGTGGGACATTTTTATTTCTTTGTCTGTGCTTTACCATTCTCTTACTATACCAATTTCCCATCTTGCCTTTTTCTGATCTCAAATAAAATTTCAAGCTTAGTTCACTCACACTTTTACCATTCACACTTTTTCACTCTTTCTTAAGCGCTTAGTTCATTCACACCCTTACCATTCACAACTCTCTCACTCCTTCCAAAGCATTCACTCGCCACTCACTCAATATAATTTAATTGAGTCCGTAGACCCGCCTTTGAAGGCCCCCACGGAGGTATCCCTCTACCCCCGATTCGGCCCCTTTCAGACCGCAATCTTCTGGGATGCTGCCTCCCGTCTAGGTCCCCTGCGCCCCAGGAACCCTTCTGGGACCGGCCCCTTCAGATTGTGGTCGTCATGTGACCCTTTTACTCCACTAGGGTCCTTCGTCTCGGACCTCCGTACGAGGCAGGACCTCCCCTGGTCAGCCCCCCCCCGGACTGACAATCCTGTTTCCGACCGACTGTCTGCTTTAGCCTTATATTTTTTGTTAAAAGGAGGCAAGTAAAGCGCGAAACCAACCCTCCCCACTCCTGGAGTTCCACCGACCCCGCCGGCTTGACTGCCCTTCCCCAGAGGGCAGTCTCCTCCGAAGGAGCTTGCGTGCAGTTGAAGCAGCCGTCTCGCCCTGGTCTTGGACTCCCCTACTCCGACACTCAGACCCCCCCAGGCGTAGCTCGCGCTTAGCTACCCTTCCCAGTCAGGTGCGGCCGTAGGGTAACAGCCCCCCAGAGACCCCTGTTCTCTGGTGACTGCGACAGCTCACCTCCTCAGTGCGTCCGGCCTTCCGCCCGGGGACGAGGGGAACTCTTGGCACTCGGCACCGCAGTGTCTGGGGACACCCTGTATTCTCTCTACCCCGACTCCCTCAGCGCCTTGGGCCGTCGAAGCAGCAAACCAACTTTTGCGCGTGACTCACACCTATCCCCAGCCCTCCACGCGCCCGGAGCCAGCCAGGGTTTGCGAGCCACCCACACCAGGATCCTCCGCTCGCTCGGAGGGGGACCTAAAGTCCCTTTACCTTAGGGGATGCCTCATTCACTCTTCTCCAGTCGCTTCCCACCGTTCCCGGCCGGCCCCCTCGCGGGAGATCCGGAACCGCGGTACTGGGTGGTCCGCACTCACTTTCGGGGGTCCGAGCTGCCGGACCCCCCCACTCACTCACCACTCGCTCATCCCCTCACGACCCGTCACTGCAGGGCTTACCTAAGGTGCTCCTCCACGTCGCTTGGCCCAGGCTGATCCTTCGAGTCCAGTAGCCAGCGTGTCCTTCGAGTCCAAAAGCAGGCGGCCGTCCCGTCTTCTGGTCCTCTTCAGGAGTGGCTCTCCCGGACGAGTCCCCAACTGAAATAAAAAGGGCAGGACTGATGGTCCTTTTTAAGCCTTTATTAAATGTGATCAGCTCGGGTGGGGGCTCCGGCCAGCTTCGTTGCCCCCAGCTTCGACGTGGAAGAGGAGGAACTTCGGCTCTATCACTCCCTGTGATAGAGCCGGGCCTTCAAGCGTTCCTCACGAGGCGTGGCTGTATACCAAAGGGTATACGAAGGCGATGGTGGTAATTAGCTGTCCTCAGGGCAGTGGCTTCAACAGACCTTTTTGTTACGGTGACTTTTTGGAGAACTCAAAAGCTGGCCAGGTAGTAATTGCCTATCGAGTAGCCTGGTTCATTTTTCTTAAAAGTTTGTTGGCTCGTTTTAAATTATTATTTTTAGGGGTTTTTTACTCCCAAGGGTCTTTGCAGCTCTAGTTTGCATATTCAGCCCCTTTTCTTCCTTTTTTTTTTTCTTCTGTCTTTTCCTTATCTACTACCCTCCAGGCAGGTCAGCTCCTAAAGGGGTAAGGGTGGTACATTCTTGCATAGCAATGTGAGGTCTGATAAGGAGCTGGTTTCTCCACAACGAAGTGTGGGTTTCTTTCTTAAACTACAAGAGAAATCCTAATAAAGCTACAACAAAGCACAAAATTACATTCAAACAAAGCTACAATGTAGTAAAAAATAAATGGATAATTGTTAAATTGGTAATCTGGTCCCTTATTTATAACAAATTCCCCCCTTTCTTTATTTGATCGAACTTGTAGAGTTCGCATCAATTAGCAGTTTCTAGTTCTTCTTGGGGGTAAAAATTCTTTACTTCTTGGTACCTGGTATACATTTGTTTAGCACTCTCATATTTCTCGCTCTTTATCACCATCATTTTCTTCATTTCTGATGTTTGAGTTCCTCCTGGAATGAGTGTACCTGCTTGAATGGCAGAGGCAATTATTCTTATTAGACACGGAAGTAAACATGGTAAGAATATAAGTCCAGCAATTGAGCAAACCGCAATAAATGCTGCTTTTTTTCACCAATTTCCTTTCATAGACCAAAAGTTATCCCACCAGTTAGAATTTATGAGTGGTGTCCACTCTTGGGTTCCTACATATGCCAATTTTCTAATATCTTTTGAAATGTTTCGGATGATCTCACTTTTATCATCAATCTCCAGGCAGCATTCTGAAGTGTTAAACTTCCCACAAATTCCTCCTTCGTCAGCTAGGAGGTAGTCTACTGCCAATCTGATTTGGTACACCATTGTTCTGGTTTGGGATAATTGATCACTGATGTGATCGAAGGCAAGTGATGTGCGGTTTGAGATCAATTCTAGGACTGCCTGGAGTCTGATGATCCGATTTAACATATAAATCGGAGTACGGTATCCCCAAGATCCATCTTGGGTCCAGGTTGCTGGCCCATAGGTTTTAATTATTTCTTCTGGAGTCCAGATTTTATCTCTCCATTGTTGGGCACTTGTTATGTCAATTGTATTTCTTTTCTTACGATTGCTATTTTTCAGATTGTCATATATAGGAACCCCTAAGTGGGACCCTGATTCTTTAGGTAACAAGAAAAAGGCTGGTTTTATAATGCCTATGGTACAACTGCCCGTCCAGTCTCCTGGGAGTCTGGTGTAAGCTGTATCCCCACATATCCAAAACAAATTTTCAGGGGCTTCCCAGAAGTTATCTGTTTGGGTTGGAAATTCCCAGTATTTTGATAGTTCTTTAATTCCCCAAAAGGGGTTTACTCCCTTGTCAATACATTCATACAAGTCATGTTCTTCACGATAGGTACACCCTTTATCTTTTTCCGCGGTCCAATAGCGGTTTGGTTCTTTAGGAACCCATTTAATACTTTTCTCTCTTATTATCAGGTACCTTTTACATGCCATTTTCCCTACTAATGTTTTGTATTGCCTACCCTTCCTGGTGATACACTCTTCTCCTATTATTTTTGTTTTTAGACTCCATTGCCCTTCACCTCTTTTCTTTATGATTTCATCCTCCTGTTTAGTTTGTTTCCATTTTAAGATTTCCACAGGATTTAAACTAATCCCTTCCCAAGGCCACATCTCAGACATCTGAGTATCTCCACAGACCCAACAGTTTCTCAAACTTAACCCCTTGCTAACTCTTTCCATTAAGTCTATAAACAGATTTTTCCCTGAAGGCGGTTCTAAATCATCTTTAAATTCTTCTTTTTCTCTTTCTTTCATTCTTATCTCTTTTTCTTTTATTAGATCTTTTTGATCAAGGTTTTGTTCATAACAGAGCCAGGTGTCTCCAACAGGGCATTCTCCAAGCAGTCGCTGCCTATATGAGGCAATATTACGACTGACCCAATAAACTTTCCCGTCTTCTTGACAGGTATTTACTTGAGAGCGATCGACACACTTTGGGTTTATGTTAGTATGGACTCGTAAGAGTGATACGGCATCTTCTCCATCATAGAGTGGGTAATAACATTTAGTGCAAGGCTTGGTTCTGGTTCTTGATGGGTTGTCTTTATTGGATCGCTGTGTCCCAGATGAATGGTTTGGGTCAGTGATTATGGATACTTTAGTGCCTTCTCCTCGTTGGAGTATTTCATCTCCGTTTATTGTGTTGATAAACTTAACACAATAGTAAGTCCCATCGTCCTCCAGTTGGGCATCTCTGATGCTGATGTTGAAGTCTGTGTCCGATCCTGTGGTCAGTCTTGTTACACGAGAAGAGGGATTCCTTTCTATTTGATCGTAGATAGTTTGGTTTTTCTGTCCCCAGCCTTTTAGCCATCTCACGGGACCTGGAGTTGAAGGTCCAGATGTGGTGCAACTTAAAGTGAGTGTCTCTCCAGTCACCGCCGATATTTCTTTCTGGGGTTGGTGCAGCACGAAGTCCAGTCCCTCTCCCGGTGAAGCAAACAGCAACAGGCAGGGCAGGATCCAAACCCACAGGCTGTGGCCGCGTGAAGGTCGTTCCATTGGCGTTTGATCCAGCCATCGGGTCTTGGTCCTGCAGTCTCTCTTCTTGCAGATGAGTAGTAGTGAGGCCAGTGCGCCACAGGCCACACTTTCTACAGGGCGGGAGAGCAGGCTGCTCCTTTTCATCTGGAATTCCTTCTTGATGATCTGCAGGGTAACCATGGATGTGCTGGTATTCTCTTCTACCAGGCAGGTGGTCACTGGGGAAGATTCCTTCTCTTGACAGGTGTGTTCTGTTTTAACAAAGTCACAGTGTTTAACATGAGTCATTAGCTTTTTAGTTCTATTCCTTAATGATGGAGAAATGTTAAGAGTCTTTTCCCAATGTTGTCTTTCGCTCTTACTTCCCTATTTAATTTTAACCCTTAGAGAATGCACTGTGGGAGAGTTGAGAGTGCGATTTTTACTAGAAACATTACTTTACCTCTTACTAGTTTTTTTCAACTTACAATCTTGATAACTACAATAGTAACACATTTATAACTATACACAAACTTAAAAATAATACAAAATAATTCACTTAATCAGCATAATAAAATTCAGTAGTAACAGCCTTGATGTCATTGAGTTCCAGCGACCAGACAGGTTTCAGTCTTTCTTTTTCAGGGTCAATTTTAAGTCCTCTGGTCCCTGGCTCACAGTCCATTCAGGAGTATCGGTGGGATCAGAGTTTTCACTGGGGGGTGACACAGGTCCTTTCACCCTTGCAATGTGTGTCCAGCCTCGTTCTCGGGTTCTTACTGCAGAGTGGGTAACCAGCAACACCTGAAAGGGTCCTTCAAATTTCGGGGTTAATGGAGCTGCATTCCACGATTTTATCAACACCCAGTCCCCCGGATTAATACTATGTATGTTAGTATCAAAAGGAGAGGTTTGGGGAAGGTATCCCTTCTTTCTAAGATTTTCTAAGGTGTTAGTGATGGTTTTTAAGTACACTTGGACAGCTTCTTCTCCTTCCAGGTAGTCTCTGCAGCTGTAGGGTGTAATTAAAAAGGGGAGTCCAAACATCATCTCATAGAGGGATACTCCTAAATCAGATCGAGGTCTCGTCCTGATGCGCAGTAGTGCCAGAGGTAGACATTTTAGCCAATTCAATTTTGTTTCTTCAATTAGTTTTGTTAATACATTTTTCAGGGTTTTATTCATTCTTTCGACTCTTCCTGAGCTCTGGGGATGCCATGGCGTGTGTAATCTCCATTGCATACCCAGGGCTTTTATAATCAGCTGTAAAGACTGGGTCAGGTGAAATGTGGACCTCGATCTGAATCTATGTTGTTGACCATCCCATACCTCGGGATGATGTTTTCCAAAATTATTTTGGCTACTGTTTGTGCTGTTTCCTTTTTGGTAGGAAAAGCTTCTACCCAATGGGTCAGGTGATCTACTAGCACGAGTAGATGTTTGTACCCTTGCACAGGGGGCATCTCGGTAAAGTCTACCTGTACACTTTGGAAGGGCCTCAAAGCTAGGTCTCTTCCGCCATGTGCAGTTTTCCTCATTACTTTTTGGTTGACTTTTTGACATGTTGTGCACCCCCGAGTGACTGATTTTGCTATTTCATAGATTCCTATGCAGATGTGTTCTCTTAGGAAGTGATCACATAATCCTTGGATTCCCCAATGAGTTAGTTTGTGGAGTTCAGTTAACATCTTTCTGGCTAGGGCTTTATTCAGGTATTTTCTCCCATCAGGTGTTAACCATTCTCCTTGTTCCCCTTGGTGTAACCCTAGAGTCTGCATGTGTTTTTGTTCTTCTTGATCAAATGTGGGCTTCCCTTTTTCTTCTTCCTCCCCAGGTGTCTCTCTCAACACCAGGATGTTCACAGGATCCCCTGGTTCTAAAGCTGCTTCCTTAGCTATCTGGTCAGCCAACCGGTTTCCTTGTATTTCTATAGTATTTCCCTTTTGGTGGCCTCTTATGTGCACTATTGCAATTTCTGCTGGTTTTAATAAAGATTCTAAAACTTGTTTAATTAGTTCCTTGTGAACCAAATCTTTTCCTTTTGAGTTCAGGAGGCCTCGTCCTTCCCAGATTTTTCCAAAGGTGTGTGCTATCCCAAATGCGTACTGAGAGTCGGTGTAAATAGTTCCCTGGTCCTTGTCTAATAAATCGAGACCTCTTTTTAAAGCATATATTTCACAGGTTTGGGCTGACCAGGTAGCAGGCAATTTTCCTTTTTCTACTGTGTCCATCACCATCCCATCTATTACTGCATAGCCTGAAATTCTTTTTCCTTCTACCACTCGAGATGACCCATCTGTAAATAATACTCTCCCATAGGGTAGAGGTGTATCTTGCAAGTCTTCCCTCACTTTTGTTTGGTAGTCAATCAGTTCTAGGCAATTGTGTTCCAGATCCTCTGGAGGCTCTCCAGTGAGGAATTGTGCTGGATTTAGGCACTTGGAAGTGGCTAGTTCTAAATCCTCAGTTTCCATTAGGTTGATTTCATATCTCAGCAACCTAGAATCAGTAAGCCACTGTGATGTCTTTTGGCTCAGCACGGTTTTAAGGTCATGTGGGGTGTGTACTGTGATTTTTCTTTGCAGAGTTAATTTTTGAGATTCTTCTATTAATACCGCCGCAGCAGCAATTGCCTGCACACAGGTTGGCCATCCTCGAGCTACTGGATCCAGTAGTTTAGACAGGTAGGCCACCGGTTTGTTGTGTCCTCCCCATTTTTGAGTTAATACCCCATATGCAACTCCTCCCTCAGTGTTTACAAACAAATCGAATTTCTTTTTGAGATCAGGTAAACTTAAAACCGGTGCTGAGGCCAATTTTTCTTTCAGGTCTTGCAATTTCTCATCATCCTCTTTAGTCCAATTTATGGATTCAGAGCCTACCAATTTCTCATAGAGAAACTTAACACTTTGGGTATACTGATCTATCCATAACCTACAATAGCCAAATAAGCCTAAAAGTTTTCGGATGTCTCTTTTGGTTTTAGGTGCTGGAATTGCTAGGATGCCTGAAATTCTCTCCGGACTCAATCTTTTGCTCCCTTGCCCTATGATATGACCCAAATATGTAACCTCTGATTCTACAAACTGTAGTTTTTCTCTTGATACCTTCAATCCTTTTTGGCCCAGAAAATTTAGGAGTTGGACACTCGTGATCTTTACTTGTTCTCGTCCCTCTCCTGACACTAATAGATCATCCACATATTGCAGTATTTGTACTCCTGCTTCAGGCACAAAGAGCTCTAGCAACCCCTCCAGGGCTTGACCAAACAAATGTGGACTCTCCGTGTACCCCTGTGGGAGGCGTGTCCACCGAAGTTGTTGCCTCCTCCTCTTATCTGGGTCTTCCCATTCGAAGGCAAACCAATCCCGACACTCCTCTGCTAACGGACATGCCCAAAATGCATCTTTTAAATCAATGATGGTAAACCATTCATGTCCCTGAGGGATTTGGTTCAGAAGGGTATAGGGATTGGATACTACAGGGTATTGAGAGATAGTTCTCTTATTAACTTCTCTCAAGTCTTGGACTAGTCTGTATTTTCCTTCTGCCTTTTTGACTGCCAAAATAGGGGTGTTGTGGGGAGACATACATGGCTCTAAAATCCCCCCTTTCAGCAACTGTTCAATGATAGGAGCTAGCCCTTTCCTTCCCTCTAGAGAAATTGGATATTGTTTAATCCTAATAGGGTGGGTGCTTTCTTGTATCTCCACTTTAATTGGTGGAATGTCCAGGTATCCACATTTTCCTTCTTCTGCCCATACATCAGGATTAATTTCCTCTATATCTTTTTGGGTCAGTTTCATCATCTGGATCACCATTTTTCCTCCTCGAGGAACAACTCCCACTCCTAACTGGACTTGCAAGTCCCTCCCCAGTAGGCAACTATCCAAATTAGGTAAATAGACAAAATCTGCCCAGCATTGTCGGGAATTACCTCTGATTTCTAACCCTTCAATAACGGAAGCCTTGAATGGTTTTCCCTCTGCTCCTAATATATCACATATCCTTTTACTTATGCTGACTCCTGATGGTACTTTATTTATACTAGATCTCTCTGCCCCAGTATCAACCAGAAATTCAAACTCTTCATTATGGGGACCCACTTCAAAATTTACTAAGGGCTCTTCCAGATGTTCCATTGGGTCCCCCATAACATAGAGCCCTTGACACCCCTAATCCTTAGGGTTATCGCCTCTCAACATTCTTTCCAAAGTCTCTTGCTCTCGGGCGATTGCATCATCTATTGCCAGTTTTTGACAGTCCTTTTTGAAATGCCCTTTTTCTCCGCAATAGAAACACCTCCTTCGATCAGCTGGGAATTCTGGTCTCCAATTAATGTTCCCATTTACCCTAGGTGTTATTGGATCATCTTTCCTTGGTGGCAGTGCTGGTCCTCCTGCCCCTGCACTTTCTCTTGCAACTGCTACCATTATCCTTGCTTTAGTTTTTGCTTTTTCTTCCTCTCTTCTTAAATACACCTTTAAGGCTTCTTTTAGCAACTCATTTATATTTTTCTCTTGCCAATCTTCTATTTTTTCCAATTTTCTCCGAATGTCTGGCCATGACTTTGTAACAAATTGCACTTTTAATAATACTTGCCCTTCTGGGCTGTCTGGATCTATGTTTGAGTATAGCTGAAAATTTCTCCTTAGTCTATTAAGCCAAATTGCCAGTGTCTCATCTTTTTCTTGGGTCCCATCAAAGGCTAGCTTGGTGTTATTGCCTCGAGGGACAGATTCTTTTATTCCTTTTATTACTAATGACCTAAAATCTTGCATATGCCTCCTGTCCACCTCCCGATTGGGATCCCATCCTAGATCAACAACTGGAATTTTCTGATCTCCTGGGGGACCCAGGCGATTTTCCCTTTCCCAGATTTTAATCCCAGCTGCACGAATCATTCGTACCTCCTCTGGTGAGAATAGGATGTTGAGGATAGAATTTAACTCTCTCCAACTATATATGTTAGGTCCTAAAAACTGGTCTACCTGTTCAGCAATTCCCACTGGATCTTCTACAAGGTTTTTTAATTCCTTCTTTAATCCTCTGACTTCAGATGCAGTTAGCGGTGCATTAACAAACCCAACTCCTCCCACAACTCCGCCCATGGGAACTTCTCTCAGGGGAAAGAGTTTCCCCACTTGTGCAATCTTGGATCTAGTGTAACAGTAAGGGCCATCCTGTAGATTGGGCTCGGAGGGACAGTTGGAAGCTGGATTGGATAGTGGACTTGATTCCCAATGAGAGGGAGGCGGAGGAATAGCACTGGGTAAAGGAGAAGAGACTTGATTTTGAATGGAGGGCGTTGGAGACAATGAGATTGCAGCTGAAGACATAATTGGGGTTGAAGAGGGTAAGGCAGGGTTTGTAGTAGGTGGAGAAATGGGAGCTGAGCTTAAAGGGGATGATGTGGGAATTGAAGATTGAATCAGGGTATCAGAAGAAGGGGGTGGTAAAGGGATCGCTGTAGGTGAGGAGACAGGAGTTGGGTGAGTATTCAGAGGAGGGGTTGAATGTATACTAGGTGCAGTAGGAGCTGGGGCTGTAGGTGGCATAACAGGGTAGACAGGAGGTGAAGGAAGGTGATCAAGGGGGTCCCATTTTTTATTAGGTTTCTCTTCTAGTTCCTCTTTGTCTTTCTCTTTCTCTTCTTTTAATTTACAAATCTTTATTCTTTCCTCTTCTTTAGCTACCTTCAGCCAACAGGCTGCATAAGCTAATTGCTCTAAGTCTAAGTTGCTACCTGCTTTCAAATGCTGATTCAGTTGGTTACACATCCATCTGTCTTTGGTTCCACACCATGGCCATCCTCCTTGTAGATCTAATTCTGGCCAAACTTCTGTGCAATAATAAATCATTTTAATTTTATCTAAATCCTTGGTGTTTTCCTGCTCATCCCACTGATTTAACATTTGCCCCAGAGGGCTGTTAGGTGGGACATTTTTATTTCTTTGTCTGTGCTTTACCATTCTCTTACTATACCAATTTCCCATCTTGCCTTTTTCTGATCTCAAATAAAATTTCAAGCTTAGTTCACTCACACTTTTACCATTCACACTTTTTCACTCTTTCTTAAGCGCTTAGTTCATTCACACCCTTACCATTCACAACTCTCTCACTCCTTCCAAAGCATTCACTCGCCACTCACTCAATATAATTTAATTGAGTCCGTAGACCCGCCTTTGAAGGCCCCCACGGAGGTATCCCTCTACCCCCGATTCGGCCCCTTTCAGACCGCAATCTTCTGGGATGCTGCCTCCCGTCTAGGTCCCCTGCGCCCCAGGAACCCTTCTGGGACCGGCCCCTTCAGATTGTGGTCGTCATGTGACCCTTTTACTCCACTAGGGTCCTTCGTCTCGGACCTCCGTACGAGGCAGGACCTCCCCTGGTCAGCCCCCCCCCGGACTGACAATCCTGTTTCCGACCGACTGTCTGCTTTAGCCTTATATTTTTTGTTAAAAGGAGGCAAGTAAAGCGCGAAACCAACCCTCCCCACTCCTGGAGTTCCACCGACCCCGCCGGCTTGACTGCCCTTCCCCAGAGGGCAGTCTCCTCCGAAGGAGCTTGCGTGCAGTTGAAGCAGCCGTCTCGCCCTGGTCTTGGACTCCCCTACTCCGACACTCAGACCCCCCCAGGCGTAGCTCGCGCTTAGCTACCCTTCCCAGTCAGGTGCGGCCGTAGGGTAACAGCCCCCCAGAGACCCCTGTTCTCTGGTGACTGCGACAGCTCACCTCCTCAGTGCGTCCGGCCTTCCGCCCGGGGACGAGGGGAACTCTTGGCACTCGGCACCGCAGTGTCTGGGGACACCCTGTATTCTCTCTACCCCGACTCCCTCAGCGCCTTGGGCCGTCGAAGCAGCAAACCAACTTTTGCGCGTGACTCACACCTATCCCCAGCCCTCCACGCGCCCGGAGCCAGCCAGGGTTTGCGAGCCACCCACACCAGGATCCTCCGCTCGCTCGGAGGGGGACCTAAAGTCCCTTTACCTTAGGGGATGCCTCATTCACTCTTCTCCAGTCGCTTCCCACCGTTCCCGGCCGGCCCCCTCGCGGGAGATCCGGAACCGCGGTACTGGGTGGTCCGCACTCACTTTCGGGGGTCCGAGCTGCCGGACCCCCCCACTCACTCACCACTCGCTCATCCCCTCACGACCCGTCACTGCAGGGCTTACCTAAGGTGCTCCTCCACGTCGCTTGGCCCAGGCTGATCCTTCGAGTCCAGTAGCCAGCGTGTCCTTCGAGTCCAAAAGCAGGCGGCCGTCCCGTCTTCTGGTCCTCTTCAGGAGTGGCTCTCCCGGACGAGTCCCCAACTGAAATAAAAAGGGCAGGACTGATGGTCCTTTTTAAGCCTTTATTAAATGTGATCAGCTCGGGTGGGGGCTCCGGCCAGCTTCGTTGCCCCCAGCTTCGACGTGGAAGAGGAGGAACTTCGGCTCTATCACTCCCTGTGATAGAGCCGGGCCTTCAAGCGTTCCTCACGAGGCGTGGCTGTATACCAAAGGGTATACGAAGGCGATGGTGGTAATTAGCTGTCCTCAGGGCAGTGGCTTCAACAGACCTTTTTGTTACGGTGACTTTTTGGAGAACTCAAAAGCTGGCCAGGTAGTAATTGCCTATCGAGTAGCCTGGTTCATTTTTCTTAAAAGTTTGTTGGCTCGTTTTAAATTATTATTTTTAGGGGTTTTTTACTCCCAAGGGTCTTTGCAGCTCTAGTTTGCATATTCAGCCCCTTTTCTTCCTTTTTTTTTTTCTTCTGTCTTTTCCTTATCTACTACCCTCCAGGCAGGTCAGCTCCTAAAGGGGTAAGGGTGGTACATTCTTGCATAGCAATGTGAGGTCTGATAAGGAGCTGGTTTCTCCACAACGAAGTGTGGGTTTCTTTCTTAAACTACAAGAGAAATCCTAATAAAGCTACAACAAAGCACAAAATTACATTCAAACAAAGCTACAATGTAGTAAAAAATAAATGGATAATTGTTAAATTGGTAATCTGGTCCCTTATTTATAACAAATTCCCCCCTTTCTTTATTTGATCGAACTTGTAGAGTTCGCATCAATTAGCAGTTTCTAGTTCTTCTTGGGGGTAAAAATTCTTTACTTCTTGGTACCTGGTATACATTTGTTTAGCACTCTCATATTTCTCGCTCTTTATCACCATCATTTTCTTCATTTCTGATGTTTGAGTTCCTCCTGGAATGAGTGTACCTGCTTGAATGGCAGAGGCAATTATTCTTATTAGACACGGAAGTAAACATGGTAAGAATATAAGTCCAGCAATTGAGCAAACCGCAATAAATGCTGCTTTTTTTCACCAATTTCCTTTCATAGACCAAAAGTTATCCCACCAGTTAGAATTTATGAGTGGTGTCCACTCTTGGGTTCCTACATATGCCAATTTTCTAATATCTTTTGAAATGTTTCGGATGATCTCACTTTTATCATCAATCTCCAGGCAGCATTCTGAAGTGTTAAACTTCCCACAAATTCCTCCTTCGTCAGCTAGGAGGTAGTCTACTGCCAATCTGATTTGGTACACCATTGTTCTGGTTTGGGATAATTGATCACTGATGTGATCGAAGGCAAGTGATGTGCGGTTTGAGATCAATTCTAGGACTGCCTGGAGTCTGATGATCCGATTTAACATATAAATCGGAGTACGGTATCCCCAAGATCCATCTTGGGTCCAGGTTGCTGGCCCATAGGTTTTAATTATTTCTTCTGGAGTCCAGATTTTATCTCTCCATTGTTGGGCACTTGTTATGTCAATTGTATTTCTTTTCTTACGATTGCTATTTTTCAGATTGTCATATATAGGAACCCCTAAGTGGGACCCTGATTCTTTAGGTAACAAGAAAAAGGCTGGTTTTATAATGCCTATGGTACAACTGCCCGTCCAGTCTCCTGGGAGTCTGGTGTAAGCTGTATCCCCACATATCCAAAACAAATTTTCAGGGGCTTCCCAGAAGTTATCTGTTTGGGTTGGAAATTCCCAGTATTTTGATAGTTCTTTAATTCCCCAAAAGGGGTTTACTCCCTTGTCAATACATTCATACAAGTCATGTTCTTCACGATAGGTACACCCTTTATCTTTTTCCGCGGTCCAATAGCGGTTTGGTTCTTTAGGAACCCATTTAATACTTTTCTCTCTTATTATCAGGTACCTTTTACATGCCATTTTCCCTACTAATGTTTTGTATTGCCTACCCTTCCTGGTGATACACTCTTCTCCTATTATTTTTGTTTTTAGACTCCATTGCCCTTCACCTCTTTTCTTTATGATTTCATCCTCCTGTTTAGTTTGTTTCCATTTTAAGATTTCCACAGGATTTAAACTAATCCCTTC